>JAVQMG010000130.1:1780000-2082500 GCA_032878915.1 Castanopsis chinensis | reverse complement strand
TACACCCTTAGGATAGGCAATAGATCTATCAGCCAATTTAATAGGCCAAGATTGTATTAACCCCTTGTGAAGAATTAATTGATTAATTAGTCAAGTTTATTAATTAATCAAATTAACATGTAAACACATGATAGCACAAAAAAATTTCCAATTTACTAAAGTATGCAGTGTAAAATAAATTGACACGATGATTTGTTTACGAATGGAGAAAACCTACACAGCAAAAACTCCACCGGGTAATTTTAAGGTCACCATTCCCAAGAATTCACTATTATCACAACAAACAGTTACAAGTAAAGGAATCCTAGTACCTTATACCAACCTACAGTTGAACCTTTACTCCAATACCCAATTAGACTTATTCTATAGTGACAATCTCTTCTTTTAATGCACGGCTCCTAATACGTGACTAACCAATTGCGCAGATCCCAATACGTGACTTCATTCACCAACTAGAGAAGATTGTTGGCTGCAAATTTCTTCAGTTCATCACACGATGAAGATCACGAAGTTGCTTGGTTACAAAACCCTATGGTATACAAATACAGCAGCTTCTTCTAGAACTAGGGCAAACTAGGTTTTTGGTCACGCTTGAGGAATTATGCTCTTGTGTAATTGTGCTCTTGGTTGTACAACCTGATATGGCCCTTAAAATAATCCTTTTATATGTCTAGGGTTGTGAGAAAAGAAAGCCCAAATATACAATCACGAATTGAATGAAAAACAGACCAGAAATTCTAAGTTTCATAAACCTCGACAAATACCCTATCTGTCAAGCTGTTGTCGAGCCATAGGCTGGAACAGCTCTTTAAGTCTTGATAGATGCTAGCTATTGAGCTTTAATGAACAACACTTTTCACGCCTTAACCTTAGACAGACTTGCATGGCTTTAACACTTGAACTTGAAACAAGGTTTCTTGAAGTATTAAACATATCCTAGATCTAACCAAATATAAGTTAAGTGCATTTTGTCAAAGGATTAGTCAATTACATAAAATAGTGACATATGTTCCTAACATTAAATCACATATGTCCTAACACAATTGAATCACAACACCAGTTTTATTCAAAGGCCCAAGTTTCAAAGAAGCATATATAGAATATGGCACGAAATTTATAGAAGCTCCTAAATCTAGCATGGCCTTCTCAAGTTAAGTGTTACCTATTGTACAAGGGATGGTAAACATACCTGGATAATTGCACTTTGTAGGGAGTTTTCTTTGAATAACTGCAAAAACATTCTCCCCTACTATCACCTTCTCACATCCTTTAAGTTTCTGTTTCCTCTTAATTGTACACAATTCTTTCAAGAATTTAGCATAGTGAGGTTCTTGTTTAATAGCATCTAAAAATGGAATACTTACCTTGCATCTATGAAAAGTCTCATATGAATCTTTATTTTGCTCATCTTTTCTAGATTCTGCTAAAGCTTGAGGAAAATGAGGTACTGGTTTATAATCAGAAAGAGGCGAAAACTTACGCTTAGGTACCTCATCATCATTGGGAATGTCCTTGTCTGTAACGACATTTTTCTCCTTTTCTTGCTTAGACGATGCAGAGGATGCCTTCATTGGAATCTCAACCTCTTTACCACATCTCAAAATGATTGCACTTGCATTTTCTCTTGGATTTACTACCGTTTGAGAGGTTAATTTCCTTGAACTTTACGCCTCTAGCCAACTAATTGCAATTGCCATCTAGCCCATCTGATTATCCAAACTTTGAATATTGGCCCTCGCCTCTTGTTGAAATTGTTTCATCTCCTATTGAAATTGCAAAGTATTAGTGGCAAGAGACTTAACAATATCTTCTAAAGACATACTAGAATTAGAAGTTTGGCCCGATTGTTGTCTAAGGGGGTATGGCTGCTTATATTGCTGGCAAATTTGGCGGTTTTAAGTCGCGGGCTGATTTACTTGTGGATTCCCATAACTAAGATTGGGGTGATCCCTCCATCCCAGGTTATACGTGCTTGAATAGGGATCATACTTCCTTTGCAGTTGTCCAGGAAAACCACCTACCGCATTCACTTGCTCAATGGCCTCCTCCTAAAGAGTTGGGCACATATTGGTTGGATGTCCTATTACCGAACAAATCCCACAAGCCTTCACCGTTTGCATATTATCTACATCCATTTGACGAACAAGAGAAGTTAGACTCGCAATTTGTTGTTCAAGAGAGGAGATGTTTACCTCATTAACATGCATAGATGGAGGGCCAAGCCTAGTGCCAAATTGTTGAGAATTGGACGCCATATTTGCAATCAAGTTTCTCGTGGCCTCAGGAGTTTTATCCACCAAAGCTCCTCCACTAGCAACATCAATCATGCTCCTATCAATGGATAAAAGGCCCTCATAGAATTATTGGATAACTAGCTGCTCACTAATTTGATGATGGGGGCAGCTTGCACATAATTTCCTGAAACGTTCCTAATATTCATGTAGGGACTCTTCATTATGCTACCTTACCCCACAAATTTCTTTTCGAATGTTGGCTGCCCTTGAAGCTAGGAAATATTTCTCCAAAAACAACCTCTTCATCTTGTTCCATGTTTTAATACTCCCGAAGGGTAGATAATAAAGTCAATCCTTAGCCGAATCCTTCAAAGAAAACGAAAAAGCTCTTAATTTAATTTGATCTTCAGTCACCCCCGTGGGCTTCATACTCGTGCATACCACATTCAAATTCTTTAGATGCTTGTAAGGATCTTTACCTGCAAGGCCATGAAAAGTGGGCAAGAGATGTATTAGTCCAGATTTTAATTCAAAAGTAGTAGTAGCATCTAAAGTGGGGAATGTTATGCATAAGGATTGTTGATTCGAACCAAGGGCAGCAAGCTCTTTCAAATTTTGATTTCCAGCCATAACTTCTTCCTCTTCTAAGTTAGAATCGCTAGCAAACAGGGAATCAAGAGCTAGATTGCACTCTTCAAAATTTTTCCTAGCTTCCCTCCTCAACATGCGCAAAGTTCTCTCTGTTTCTAGATTGTACTGCAAATCACCTTGATTAGAAGATCGAGTTACAGTCATTAAAAAAAAAACAAAAACAAAAACAAAAACAAAAATCAAGGAAACTCTAATAAACCATGAAAAACAAACTAGGAAAAATCTAGAGTAATGAAAATAAATATAAATTCTACGGATAAACAAAAAATGCCTAAAAACCCTAGAAAATAGTGGAATTTGGCCAAGAAAGGGCGGGGCTAGTAATCTAAGGATTAACTAGTCCTGCTCAGAATGTCATTTACCTTTAAAAAACTATACTATCGAGGCCTAGTTCTACCGCAATCAAAAGTCTGCCAAAACTATAACTATAGAAAACTAACGATTTTTTTTTTTTTGTTGAAAATTTCAAGAACGAAATAAGGATCACAAGAAGCACAAAAATCAACTAGAATCACTCCCCGGCAACGGTGCCAAAATTTGGTGTGCTGTCACAGGCAACCAAAAATAAAACCTATACTCTGAAAAATATATGTAGTAATGCGAGTAAGGATCATTCCCACGGAGAGTATCTAATCTAGTTTTATGCTACGTGAAAAAGGAAGGGGGTTTTGAGTATAACGAAAAAAAAAATTTAAGAAAAACAATTAAGGAACAATTCAAATTAAAATATCGAAATAAATCAAAAGAACAAACCTTGGTCTAAGTCAACATCCACCACCAGAATTTTACAACTGATCATCAATACAAGTATATCAATTCACACTTTGAATATTCACCGTTGGAACTATTTTCCTATCTCTCCTTAGTCACAATTAATTAGAAAACAAGCGATCTAATAAACCCTAACTACTAAACAACCCAAGACAAGTGCTAAAGGTTTAATTTAGTAGCAGCATTAAAAACTTGAGAGATCAATGAAGCTAAACAGCACAAACACAAACGGTTGCATTTAATTTAGTCGAGAATTCTTCCTAAGATCTAATAATTTCTAATGCAGTAAATCATTAAATCTTGGTTGCTTCATAAATTAAAGAGATCAAACGATTACGGATTTGATATCTAACCTAGTAGTAGATTGCAACGAATAATAAACTAGTAGGCCTCCTAGTAATTAAACGAGAAAATCATGAAAAATGTTGGGGTTTATGCCCTAAAATCCAATTTATTGGCATGTCATAAATAATTAAATTGTTTAATTATATGAGACTATCTATAAATAAACTAATGGAACATTATCATAGTCCATGAGATGCATTGTATGTGATTTATGTGATTTAGTCACAGAAAATGTTAATCACAAGTTCCTTGTAAACTTAAAATGTAGTTCGTAGTCGGTGATGAAATTGGTTGTTTCATCAGTAAAGACTATAACATATCAACTAAGATGATTTGTCTTGATCATGGAAGTGGAGACTTCTAGTTGATATATTGATATGTTTTAAGAGTTAAGACATATTAAACTGGACTGCTGTAAGATTTATTATTCTTCTAATGACTGTCATATGAATAATAAATCTCATGGCTTCCATTTACATGAACTCTTAATCCTTAGAGGATAATGGACCTAATCATGTAGTGTAGGTTGTTTTCATATATCAAGAGTGAAATCTAAAGTCACGATCAAAACCTCAGTATATTGGGCAGCCATATTTAATGTTGTTAGAACATATATTCTCAAGACATTATTCATAGTCTCTTAACAGAGATACAAAATATTCCTTTGAGATAAGTTTAATGGGTTTGGTTATTTAGAGAGTTGGGCCCAACCACTTTAGTAAGGAGTTACAAAAGTATATATTTATGGAATTGGATTTCATAAATATATGATGAATAACTTAAAGGATTAAACCGAGTACTCAAGGATTAAGATGTAGTAATCTTCAAAGTAGCAGTCTACATTCATGACTTTGTATTACTACGAATATTTTATGAAGGGGTTGCATGTACAATAAATTCTTGGGATATAATTTATAAATAAGGCTTAGAGTGAAACTATATTTATATAGTGGTATTAAATATAGTTAATAGTAAATTTAGACTTATCAAGAGTTGACAAAAAAGCCCAAAGCCCATTGAAGCTAGTGTCTTATTGGTCCCTTTTGGTCCCACTCCAAGCCACATACTAGAGCCCAATTAGAATGGCCCAAAAGGCTAGCCCAATTGGATAATCAATTGGATAATCAATTAGATACAAAGGGAGAAATATATAGAATTTTAAGTAAGGAACAACACTCTTGTGAAAGTATGTATGTGTGAGTGTAAGCCACACTCTCTAATTCTCCCTTGAAAATTGATTGAGAGACCACACTTTTTGGGCGTTAGTGAAATTGGAGTGAAGATTAAAAGTGTTCCCAGGTATTTCTAGTCTTTTGTTTTGCATTTCACCACACCAAGGTACGCTCTCTTGTTCTTAAATTCTGAAACTTACATAGTACATGTTATCAATTGTGAATGAAGTAGATCCATTTATTTTCCGCTGTGTATGCTTTGTATGAGATACAAACATGTATTTTTCCAACAATTGGCATTAAAGCGGTCTGCAATTTCAAATTGTATAATATGTTTTATGAGTTTTTGAATCAGAATGATAGTTTCATGATGTTAGAAAGTTATGCAATTAATTTTCTACATGGTTGTTGAAATTATTGTTTAATGAAGACTGATATTGATGTTATGATGTTGTTTAAATTTGAGTTTAAGTATGTTAAATTAAACTTTAAGGCTATAGCATCAATGGAACTCAATTTTGATATCATTTTTGTCCATTTTGTTCATATGATGGTTGTTTGTTCATGAAAAACCGTTGAAAATTGTTCAAGAAAAATTCTGGAAAATTCGATTTTCACATGGCTTGATTGATCGAGAATTACCCTTGCTCGATCGAGAAACATTCTGCTTGCTCGATCGCTGCTCGATTGTTGCTCGATCGATCGAGAGATAGAAAATTCTGAATTTTTCTAGGTGTTTTCAAATGGATTAAGTGCAAGGCTATGTGTGATGAGATTACACAAAAGTTCTAACTAAAAGACCTAATGAGATCAATGGTATTAGTTAAATAGAACTCTTAGTCCTAAATATTTTAGGACTTATCTTTTAATAAACATTCTAATGAGATTGAAATTGTTATATGATTGAAAGTCCTTAATTTAATTTATTTTAATTAGAAGTTTTAATGAGATTAAAGCTTAATTAAAAGGTATATAGTTTCCAATGAGATTAGAACTTTTCATTTAGGATATTAAGGATAGAGTTCTATATAACTAATTTTTGATTCATTAATGTTTAAGGAATCCTAAATAGTTTAGGACTTCCAATTTTAGTTAGTGATTCTAATGAGATTAGAGTGCAAGGTTATTAGTTGTGATAGGATCACAATTATTTAAAGAAAAACCCAAATAACAAGTGGGAATGCTAAAATAACCTTTTTGTTAAGTTTATTGTAATGTGAATAGATACCTTGTCTTGACTTCGAATCTTGCATTCCATGCGAAGGGTATTTACTTCATGAATTACAAGGTTAAACTTCTTTGTGATTGCACGGATGTTCGTTACTCTATTGTAATGTGACTTAGTAATATCACATCAAATTTAAACAATTAAACACATTTGATGTGTAGGGTTAAAATTGTGATTAGATCACAATGATTTCAGGACAATCCACTTGTTCTAAAATTTCTAGTGGGAGAGAGATACAAAGGTTGGATCTCACGGCCTCCATTATCAGTTCATAGTGGTGTGGGGTAAGCACCTCGTCCTGGCGTATATGCCTCGCGATCCCAAAGGAGTGTGTCTACTTCATGGTACTACAAGATTGAACTTACCTGTTTAAAGTAGTGTGAATAATCATTCGTCTTAGCATACATGCCTCGTGATCCCAAAGGAGGGTGTTTTTCTTCATAGTACTACAAGTTTAAACACTATAAAGGGAGATGAAATGTGGCTACACATGATTCTAGATAATGGTGTACGATAGACTAAGTGTAATGTTAAACTCCCAAGGAGCTATGTCATTATTACTTAGAGGCTAAAGGAAAAGCAGCAAATTATTTTTGTTTGGTAAAAGTTACCGTGATAGCATTAATAATGAGAATGATTCTCGCCTGATCATAGTGATTAGTATAAACTTGCTATCGAGGAATATTAATTGCGGGATTAGGTTGTCGTTGTGCCTAGTATAGTATGGTTTTGTGGGTTCCATATTATATGGTTCTGGTTGCAAAATAATAATGTCCTGGTATTTAAGTTCATAGTCTCAAATTGAAGTTGTCATGAATTTTTGTTCTCAAACTACAATATTAATTGAATCACATTAACTAAGAAATAATTTTGGACATTGTACTTAAAGGAGCTAAAATACATAATTATGTTTCGATTCAGCATTGTCATAATTTCCTATGCATAATGCATTGATGGAAGATAGCTTATGATATGGTCATAGTCTCCATTGAAATGCTGAAATGTTACATTGGCTTCTATCTCAATTGTACTACAGCATGAGATGCAAGAGTTAGTACTAGACTTAGACTTTATATTAAGTCTAAATGAGAGTTTTGGTATGAATCATATTGAGTGCTAAGAAAGGCTTAAGCAGTTCTAATTCTATGTCATTTAATGAAAATATTTTATTTTTAAATGAATTGGAATTCTTGGATGTAGAGATTCAATGTTAATCTCACATGGATATGATCCACAAGTCCTTGTTAGAATCATTTGATCAATTCAGATTGTCTTTGAAAATAAATTCTTTTTATATTATCAGAATTGATGAGTGAGTTCTATGCAATAGAAGACATCCTAAAAGCTAAGGCTAAGAATGAATTCAAATTCTTAGCCTGAACTGAAAGGTAAGGGTGGCAAGAAGAGGAATTATAATACCAAATAGTTGTACAAGTGAGTTGTCCTAGTAGTTGCCAAAAGGAAATTAGACTCAAAAGTATGACTAAAAGAAAAGAGTTTTTGTTTTGGTAAAACTAAGCATTGTCCATAATTGTTTTCTAGATAAAAATTTACATTTTTACTTTTAAAGAGAAGTTTCCATCCTTTGGTACTGTATGTTTTGGCACTTATGTCTAGATCTTATTAATCTAAATGATTCAAGATTGGTGAAAGATGGGTTTTTAAAACCATTATTTTGTTGTATTCTCAATCTATGAATTCTATTTAGAAGATAATATGATCTAGGACTCCTTTATTGTAAAGGAATATAATTTCAATGACTTTTTTAAGTCAGTGCATACATGAAGGAGCACATGATAAGTATTTCCATTTGCTTATTTCTTTTGGATATATACTCTAATTATTACTATACATTTTCTAAAATTGATTTCAAAAGTTTGTTCCTAGGACATTTATCAAATTGTGGATTAGGTGAAAACCTAATATATTATACTTCCATTTTTGGAGATGTTTAGCACTTGTTCTAGAAAGGAAGTCTGATAAATTAAAATCAAAAGATAGAAAAATGTGTGTTTATGTTGGGTATCCAAAAAGGAATTGCAAAAGGTTATTTGGTAGTCATAAAGATGACAAGGTGTTTGATAAGTACAAATATGAAGTTTCTTGATGATGACTATGTGAATAATCTTAAAGCAAAACGTAGAATTGTTCTAGAAGAGAAATGTCAAAATTTGTTGTAGGACAACTATTAAATACATTAAGACTTGAGATGGTTGTATTAGATACACGACAAGGCATTAGTCTATATGTAGCTAGTACACCAGTACAATATCGTAGTAGGAGGATTATCAAATAAATTCATACTTTTGGGATAGATTTTTGAAGTAATTCCACAAGGATATGAATTTGATCATCAGCCCTATGTAAAGGCAATAAATGATATGAATATAGATTACTGGATCAAGGTTATGTGAATAGAATTAGATTCTATTTAAAGTCTAGACCTTGTAGAGACGCCTAATGGCATTAAGCCTATTATTCTCAAATAGGTCTACAAGAAAATGAGATTGATAGATTTGAAGGTGCAAACATTCAAAGTCAAGACTAGTAGCAAAAAGATTAATTCATAAAGAAATGGTAAGATTATGAAAAAAAAAAATTTCACCAATAGTCAAGTTTGACACTATCTAGATTCTCTTATCCATTATATTTCATTTAGATGAAATATGGTAATGAATATGAAGAAAGTTTCTTTTAGTAGCAATCTTGAAGAAGACATCTATATAATGTAACTAGACTTGTACATAGTAAAGAACCAATAGTGTTTAGTATGCAATTTGCTTAAATTCCATTTATGGACTAAAGCAGGCATCTGAATCATAAAATATCATTTTTGATCATGAAATCAAATTGTTTGATTTTGATCAAGCATTAAAAGGCCTTATGTGTGTAAAAGTTATATAGGATAATAAATCTCTTAATGTATGTTGATGACATTCTAATCATTTAGAATGATGTACAGTTATGGTCATCAATAGAGTTTTTGTTGTCTAATCCAGTTTAATATAAAGTACTTGGGAAAAATTGGTCACATCCTAAGAATTAAACTTTGTTAAAATTAAGAAATTAGGATGTTGGATCTATCTCATACTGCTTAATTAGATTAGATTCTAGCCAAGTATAGCATGTAATACTTCACGAAATGATTCTTTCCATTCAAGTTTGAAGTTCCTTTATAAAGGACTATGGTCCTAAGACATATGAAAGGAAGAGCATATTAAGATAGTTCCTTATATCAAATTGAAAGAAAGTCTTTATGCTATGCTAAACACTAGGCTAAATATCTATTTTGCGGTGGGCATAGTAAGCAAATATCAATTGAATCAAAGATCACTTAATTTAGTGGCAGTAAAGCATATACTCAAATATCTTAGGAGAGTGAGAGATTATATGCTTTTCCACAAAAGTGAAGTTTTGATAGTTACTGGATGTACAAATACTGACTTGTAGTTTGATTACGATTCATGAAGTTGGACTTCAAGATATGTGTTCATCTTAGGTGGTGAAGATACACATCAAGCGTAAGTATCATCTCATTAGAGAGCTATGAGTACATGAGAAGTAGTAGTAGAAAAGATAATTTATGCAATAAATCTGACTGAAACTTGTTTCCAAATCTTGACATAGAGTAAATATGAATTACTTTAAGGGGAGATAAGTGTCGAATATATGATAAATTGTCTTTGAGGACAAGTGGGAAATTATTGAGATTTATGCCCTAAAATCCAATTTATTGGCATGTCATAAATAATTAAATTGTTGAATTATATGAGATTATCTATAAATGAACTAATGGGTTATTATCATAATCCATGAGATGCATTGTATATGATTTATGTGATTTAGTCACAAAAGATGTAAATCACAAGTTCCTTGTAAACTCAAAATGTATTTCATAGTCGGTGATGAAATTAGGCGTTTCATTTGCAAAGACTATAATATATCAACTAAGATGATTTTTCTTGATCATGGAAGTAGAGACTTCTAGTTGATATTTTGATATATTTTAAGAGTTAATAAATACTGAACTAGACTGTTGTGAGATTTATTATTCTCCTAACGACTGTCAAATGAATAATAAATTTCACAACTTTTATTTACATGAACTCTTAAACCTGAGAGGATAATAGACCTCATCATGAAGTGTAGATTACTTTGATATATCAGGAGTGAGATCTAAAGTCACGATCAAAACCTCAGTATGTTGGGCAGCCACATGTAGTGTTGATGGAACATATATTCTCAAGACAGAATTCATAGTCTCTTAACGGAGATACAAAATATTCCATTGAGATAAGTTTAATAGATTTGGTTATTCAGAGAGTTGGACCCAACCACTTTAGTGAGGAGTTACTAAAGTATATATTAATGGAATTGGATTTCATAAATATATGATGAATAACTTAAAGGATTAAACCGGGTACTCAAGGATTAAAATGTAGTAATCTTCAAAGTAGCAGTCTACATTCATGATTTTGTATTACTTCGAATATTTTATGAAGGGGTTGCATGTACAATAAAGTCTTGAGATATAATTTATAGATAAGGCCTAAGTGCAACTATATTTATATAGTAGTATTAAATATAGTTAATGGTAACTTTGAACTTGTCAAGAGTTGAAAAAAAAGCCCAAGACTCATTGGAGCTAGTGTCTTATTAGTCCTTTTTGGTCTCACTCTAAGCTACATACTAGAGCCCAATTGAAATGGCCCAAAAGGTTAGCCTAATTAGATAATCAGTTAGATACAATGGGAGAAACATACAAAATTTTAAGTAAGGAACAACACCATTGTGAAAGTATATATGTGTGAGTGTAAGCCACACTCTCTAATTCTCCCTTGAAAACTGATTAAGAGACCATACTTCTTGGGCGTTAATGAAATTAGAGTAAAAATTAAAAGTGCTCCCAAGTACTACTAGTCTTTTGTTTTGAATTTCACCGCACCAGGATATTCTCTCTTGTTCTTAAATTCTGAAACTTACATAGTACATGTTATTAATTACGAATGAAGTAGATTCGTTTATTTTTTGCTGCATATGCTTTGAATGAGATACAAACATGCATTTTTCCAACAGAAAATAGGTACAGAAGAACATCTGATACTCAAAGCATAAAATTGAACAGTAAAAACAAATTATATCTCACGGTTTTATTAATTTCGAGGCTTCAGTTTCCTTCGCTCAATTAACTACGTTTTTCACTTAACGCCTCCATTTGCATCCTAAATCAAAATATAAGAATAATGAGTACATTTAGGCACTAAATGAGTGTAGAAGACTAAACATTAACAGATAAAAATATGACATTTTGCCTTCTCATTAGTTATAGTAGGACTTACCATTTTTATCACTCAACTGCTTTTAGCTCTTTATGGATGTCCTTCCTGATGGAAAAATATAACATGCTTGTATCGCATCAGAGTAGACGCAGCGAAAAAATAACGAATCTACTTCATACATAAAAGTTAACATGTGCTATATAAGTTTCAGAATTTGAGAACAAGAGAGTGTAAGTTAGAGCGGTGAATTTCAAAAGTAAATTTCAGAAGCACTTGGGAATACTTTCAATCTTCACTCCAATTCCACTAACTCCCAAGATGTGTGGTCTCTCAATCAGTTCCAAAAGGAGAATGTCCAAAAGTGTCTAACACTTTTTACACCACTTCACAAGAGTGGTTATACAATTCTTTTTAGAAAATTCTGTATATTTCTCCCTTTGTATCTAACTGATTATCTAATTAGGCTGGCCTTTTGAGCCTTTCCAATTGGGCTTAAGTATGTGGCTTGGAGTGGGACCAAAAGGGACCAATAAGACACTAGCTTCAATGGGTCTTGGGCTTTTTCTATCAACTCTTGACAAGTCCAAAGTTACTATTAACTATATTTAAAACCACTATATAAATATAGTTGCACTCTAGGTCTTATTAATAAATTATATCCCAAGACTTTATTATACATGCAACCCCTTTATAAAATATTCACAGTAATACAAAGTCATGAAAATAGACTGTCACTTTGTATATTACTACATCTTAATTCCTTGAGTACCCGATTTAATCCTTTAAGTTATTCATCATATATTTATGGAATCCAATTCCATAAATATATACTTTAGTAACTCCTTACTAAAGTGGTTAGGCCCAACTCTCTGAACAACAAACCCATTAAACTTATTTCAAGGGAATATTTTGTATCTCCGTTAAGAGACTATAAATTCCATCTTGAGAATATATGTTCCATCAACACTAAATGTGGCTGCCCAACATACTGAGATTTTGACCGTAACTATAGATCTCACTCCTAATATATCAAAACAACCTACACTTCATGATCAGGTCCATTATCCTCTCAAGATTAAGAATTCATGCAAATATAAGTCATGAGTTTATTATTCAATTAACAGTCGTTAGGAGAATAATAAATCTCACACCGGTCCAGGTCAATATGTCTTAACTCTTAAAACATATCAATATACCAACTAGAAATCTCCATTTCCATGATCAAGACAAATCATCTTAGTTGATATGTTATAGTCTTCGCAGATGAAATGCCAAATTTCATCACCGACTACGAACTATAATTCTGAGTTTACAAAGAACTTATGATTTATATCTTTTGTGACTAAATCACATACTATGCATCTCATGGACTATATGATAATGTCTCAATATTCATGTTACTATTATTTTTAAATAAAAATAAAACAAGTTTATCAAATACAACATTAAGTCATACATAATGTCATACATAATAAAATATATATGGCATCATACAATAGGATTTAAGGACACATATCCTAACACTTCCAAGACTGCCCACTGACCTTCTAGCTGCTCAGCCACTACCATTGCTCTAAATGTGTTGGTTACACCATTCTCCATTCCCAGACAAAATTGCTTTTTTTTTTTTTTCTTACCTCTCTCTGTTTTTTCACTTTCCTCATCTAGATAAGGACTAAGCCTCTCTATTACCTACCTCTATGGCATGCATCAAGTGGTCCCATCCCGTACGACCTCTTTTGGGTGAGATGTCATCCTAGCAAAACATCTCTCCCTAAAGAAATTTGAACAGGAACCCTAAAATAGACCCCCTCTTTCTCCCCATTGCCAGACCACACCTTCTAAAAGCCTTAACTCGTGGCCCACCTCCCATGTATTGGCTGGATACAAGTAGGTGATGACATGGTCCTTTGTATACATGCTCCACTCTGTCTGAATTTGTTTCTTTCTAGCCTTCACACCATTTATGCTGCCTCCACGTTTGTTTGATTCTGCTGTACGTGCTAGTTGGTGTTTATCTTTTATGGCGTGAAGGATGTGTGGACTTTTAGGCTCATGTTCTTTGCCTTTTATCCCTTCTTAGACTAAGCCTTGCTTAGGCAAAAGCCCTCATCTTCCTTCCGACCCCATGTTTTCCTTTCCTACGTTTGTGGGCCTCTTAGCTATTTACCCTACCATATCACTTCATCATGCTTGCTATAGCTTTACCTTTCCTTTTACCTATTGTTACCTCGTGAACTTGTGGGCTAATGTTCTTGTCGTGCCAGCCCACTTCTTCATCAATCTTTTGCTTAGGGCTTTCTAGACCCATTTTTCACATCTTTACCTCTTTTAGGCTTTGTTGGCTAGCATTCCTGCTGTGCTAGCCCCTTTCATTATTTCATCTATCGAGCAACCTCGACCCGTTTACTCCCTCTTTACCTCTTTTACTCTCATGACCTTTTTGCTAAATCCTTTAGGCTTCCTCGGCCCAATTACTACATTTTTACCTCTTATTACTTTTTGGGTTTGTAGGCTTTTAAACCGACCCATTGAGTTCACTAATTCATTTCTCAGGCTTTCTTGGCTCATTTACCTCTTCTTTACCTCTTTTTATTCCCATGGGCTTGCTACTTCATTCTTTGGGCTTCCCTGGCCCATTTACTTCTTCTTTAACTCTTTTTCATTCTTATAGGCCTGCTAGCCATCAATCCTACCATTTCAAATTGTTGGGTTTACTTCCTCATCCCCTTATCGTTTTCCCCTTCTCTATATTGTTAGGCTTCTTCTACTGTTAAGCCCTTTGTCAAAAAATGGGTATCAACAATGTGTAAGCTCGCTCATAGGGTTATATGTGAGAATAAATGTTGATCCTTTACCAGCAGAGGTTTGATGTTGGTATTCGCTCACAGGGTTGTATGTGAGAATATGTGATATTTGACACTATGCTCTGAACAATTATCTGTATGTGTTTTTAAATGATTTTAAGATTTGATTACATATGTATTAAATGACTGATTATATGTTTTGGAAAACTATATTTGATACTACTAAGTGAATTTGTGAAATCAAAATACTCTTACTTTGCTTGACTTTATTATGTTGTGTATTGTGTACAATTTCTTGCTAGATGTGTGGCTCACCCCATCAATTACAATTTTCAGATTAAAGTTTAGTTAAGAAACAGAACATTTGAATCACTTCATAAGATGCAAGGTAGAGCGTGAGAGTTTTTAGGCAACGTCAATAATATTGAAAGCTTTAAAGTATTTTTAGTTATTTTTATTTCACTTAAGATTTTACAGTATTTGGAGATTAATTCTAAATTGTGGATTTTAGTTATTGTAAGAGATTTATTAAGAGCATTTTTTTTATTTGGAGTTTATTGAATTTTGGAAATTAATTATCTTTATTGAGTTATATAAGATTAGCAAGTTAGTCATGCATCTAAATTCATGTTCCATGAATTTGGGTCGTGACAACAAGTTTTCTTTTTATTATATTTTGCATAATTTAAGTTTCTTAATTATCACCCTAGAAAATTTTTTTAGAGCCGCCACTAACCTAAGGGTCTTAGGTTCAATTTACCGCACTATTGATTTATGGAGTTTTTGAGGCATCCTATAGGTAAGGATTAAGAAGTAGAATAGTTTAACTAAATGTTTGCTTTATTTATTTATTTTATGTTTATTTTTATTTTTGAAATGAACACACATATCCAAGAGAAAAAAATGCAGTTTAACTTCTAACTTCAAGGGACACCACAAACTCTACACACACAAACTAGTCTATATATATATATATACATATATATATTGATAGGGGCTCAAGTCTACAAAATTCATCCATAGTGGTCATCTAGACAGTCAAACCACGTCCATAGCTTCATTACATCCAAAAAACCTTAAGAGGAGAAAAGCCCAACAATGGTATCATGTATATGACCTATACTCATCCACAAGATAACAAGACCATTCAATGATGGTCGTCCAGGATTGACGACATGGATGACCATAAGATACTTGGTGAATTCTACAAGAAAACTTCTCATAAGGCTCCATGTAATCAAACCATGATATGCTACTCCTAAAACGTGGAGAGAATTCCCCATAATTTGAATTCTCTCCACATTTCCCATTTCATCCATTAACTACCCACATCACCCATGATTGTGGTGGATCCGAATAACTAGACCATTTCTAACTCTCTATAAAAGGAACAAGCTCCATTCACCCAAGGTAATTCCTACGATTCACTATTTCCCTTTCCTTGCGTTTTTAGAGAGAAAACTGAGTTAACCGTTAGAGGGTCTTTGGCTAGGTAACACCGGTCACTCTTGATAGTTCTTTCTTTTCTTTCAAAACCAAAAAGCCATCACCATAGTCTGAAGCATCCCAGTCTACTGATTTTCGTGCATTATTAGTTGGCACTATCTGTGGGAAGAGTGAGTAAAAAGTTTCTAAGTGTTACTTCTTTCCTTTCCAAGACAAAAAGGCTGCATAGTTTGGACTAGGTCAACGGCCACTGGTCCAGGACACCAGGAGAGTGAAAATGCCTCTAGTCACCCAAATTATGCACCAGCACCCTCGATGATCATCCAACAATAGTTGTAGTCCATGGTAGCTGCAATGGCAGAACTGACGCAACAAAATCAGGAGTTAACTAAAGAGGTTAATGGACAACATCAAAAACGATGTGGTGAAGAATGAGGCCAAAATTCAGAGAATGAAGAAGCCGAAAACAATGATGAAGGAGACTGTTGTATGATTAGGAGCCACAAATGATGGCTGAGTTGATACATTCAGCCCAAAGTTTCATAAACGCAAAAGATTCATTTATTGCTAAGAAAAAGAAGAAAGGTGAACAACTAGAAAATGGTTATATACACCATCTAGAACAAGGTTCTCGTCCAAAGAAAGCTAAAGTAGGGGAGAAAAGGGATCGTTGTAGCAAGAAAGCAAGGTCGTCCTCGAGATAATACTCCAACTTCACTCCTTTGAATACTTCGCTTGACTAAGTGTTAATGCAGATTAGTGACAATTCATCCTTGAAATGACCCAAGAGGATGAAAGGAGATCCTAGCAAGCGGGACAAAAGCAAGTACTATCGTTTTCACCGTGACCATGGACATAATATGAACGAATGTTATTACTTAAAGCAGCAGATTGAAGCTTTCATTACGCAGGGAAGGTTAAAAAAATTTCTTGGGCAAGACCATAAGGACGAGAGATAGCCAATAAAAGGCAAAGCAGAAGAATAAGTGCGTCGACCGCTTGGAGAAACAAGGATCATTATAGGGGGTACATTAACAAGAAGCTCGTCCAAAGCCAAGAAGACCTACCTACGGGATGTCTAGAATGTTCAAATATCTGGACAACCACCAAGGATGATCAGAGAAGATGAACCAGCCATTATTTTCATGGACGAAGATGCAAGACGATTGCGCTATCCTCATGACAATGCGATTGTCATTACTTTGGCAATTGCAAATTATACAACGAGAAGGGTATTAATAGACAATGGGAGTTCAGCAGACATCCTCTACTATCCAACCTTCCAACAAATGAGGATTAATAAGGAACTACTTCGTCTAGTGAGTATGCCATTGATCGGGTTTGGAGGAATGAGGGTTCTACCAGTAGGCACCATCTCCTTACCAATTGTGGTTGGTTCTTACCCATGAAAAACCAATAAGGAAGTGAATTTTCTCGTTGTAGACTGTTCATCCTCATATAATTTGAATAGTTAGAGGGCTACAACGTCCACCTACCACTTGTTTGTCAAGTTCCCAACGAAGTATGGCATTGGAGAAGTACAAGGAGATCAATTAGCTGCTAGAGAATGTCACTTAGCAATTTTGGCCATGGATGAGCAGATGCAGACAATGAACATTGAAGAAAAAAGAACATTAGCTGAGCCAATTGAGGTATTGGAAGATGTACTATTGGACGAGTCCAACTTGGAGAAGTTTACCAGGATTGGGACGAGTATGGGGAAGAAGATGAAACAAGATCTCGTTGAATTCCTCAAAAAGAGCATAAATGTTTTTGCTTGAAGCCATGAAGACATGCTTGGGATTGACCTAAGTGTGATTACTCATCGTTTAAACATGTCCCCAGCTTACAAGCCCGTCCGCTAGAAGAAGATAGTGTTTGCCCCAGAATGAGATAATGGCATCAAAGAAGAAGTTCATAAGTTAGTCACCGTAGAGTTCATCTGTGAAGTTTACTACCCTGATTGGCTAACTAATGTAGTGATGGTAAAAAAGGCAAATGGCAAATGGCAAATGAAGAATGTGTGTGGATTGCACAGATTTAAACAAAGCATGCCGTTTATCATTTTCCACACATTGATCAATTAATGGACTTAACAACTAGACACCAGTTGCTAAGCTTCATGGATGCATTCTCAGGGTACAACCAGATTAAGATGGACAAGACAGATCAAGAGAAAATATCCTTCATTACAAGTCAAGGTTTGTTTTGTTACAAAGTAATGTCCTTTGGTTTGAAAAATGCAGGGGGCTACTTATCAAAGACTAGTTAATCATATGTTTCATCCATAAATTAGGTGAAATGTTGAAGTGTACGTGGACGACATGTTGGTCAAAAGCGCGAGGGAGACACAACATTTGGATGACCTTCAAGAAAACATTAATACGCTTAGGCGAAATAAGATGAAACCAAACCCAAGCAAATATGCATTTGGAGTTGCATCTGTTAGGATGTGTGCCCTTAAATCCTATTGTATGATGCTATGTATGATATTATGTATGACTTAATGTTGTGTTTAATATAGTTGTTTGCTTTTATCTAAAATAATGGTAACATGAATATTTGGACATTATCATATAGTCCATGAGATGCATAGTATGTGATTTATGTGAAAAGTCACAGAAGATATAAATCATAAGTTCTTTGTAAACTCAGAATTTGTAGTTCGTAGTCGGTGATGAAATTGGGCATTTCATCTGCGAAGACCATAACGTATCAACTAAGATGATTTGTCTTGATCATGGAAGTGGAGACTTCTAGTTGATATGTTGATATGTTGATATGTTTTAAGAGTTAAGACATATTGAACTGGACCGCTGTGAGATTTATTATTCTCCTAACGACTGTCAAATGAATAATAAATCTCATGACTTTTATTTGCATGAACTCTTAATCCTGAGAGAATAATGGACCTGATCATGACGTGTAGGTTGCTTTGATATATCAGGAATGAGATCTAAAATAACGGTTAAAACCTCAGTATGTTGGGTAGCCACATTTAGTGTTGATGGAACATATATTCTCAAGATGGAATTCATAATCTCTTAACGGAGATACAAAATATTCCCTTGAGATAAGTTTAATGGGTTTGGTTATTTAGAGAGTTAGGCCTAACCACTTTGGTAAGAAATTACTAAAGTATATATTTATGAAATTGGATTTCATAAATATATGATGAATAACTTTAAAGGATTAAACCGGGTACTCAAGGATAAGATGTAATAATTTACAAAGTGGCAGTCTACATTTATGACTTTGTATTATTACGAATATTTTATGAAGGGGTTGCGTACAAAATAAAGTCTTGGGATATAATTTATTAATAAGGCCTAGAGTGCAATTATATTTATATAGTGGTATTAAATATAATTAATGGTAACTTTGGACTTGTCAAGAGTTGACGGAAAAGCCCAAGGCCCATTGGAGCTAATGTCTTATTGATCCCTTTTGGTCCCATTCCAAGCCATACACTAAAGCCCAATTGGAAAGGCACAATAGGCCGGCCCAATTAGATAATCAGTTAGTTATAAAGGGAGAAACATACAGAATTTTTTAAGTGATTTTTCGTAGAAAAAAAGAAAGAGTGTGAGACACACTTTTATTCTCCCTTTGGAAACTGATTGAGAGACCACACATCTTGGGCGTAAAGTGGAATTGGAGTGAAGATTAAAAGTTTTTCCAAGTGCTTCTAATCTTTGTTTTGAAATTCTCCATACCAAGGTACGCTATCTTGTTCTTAAATTCTGAAATTTACAGAGTGCATGCTGTCAATCATGAATGAAATAGATCCTTGTTTGTTGCTTCCGCTGTGTGTTTTGTATGAGATACAAAACCAGATTTTAACCAACAGCATCAGGGAAATTCCTTGGTTTTATGGTTTCACAAAGAGGGATTGAAGCAAATCCTGATAAAATCCAAGCGATCTTGAACATGGAGCCCCCGAAGAATGTCAAGGACGTCCAAAACCTCGCTAGACGAATAGCTGCCCTTAACAAGCTTGTTTCAAAAGCTACTAACAAGTGTTTACCATTTTTCAAGGTACTGAGGAAAGCATTTGAATGGATGGACAAGTGTTAACGAGCATTCAAAGACTTGAAGGCTTATCTCGCCTCAACTCCGTTGCTGAGCCCGTCCAAACCAAGAGAAGAATTATATCTCTACCTAGTGGTATCCCTTCATGCAGTGAGTTTGGCCTTGATCAGGGAAGAAGAAAAGGTACAAAAGCCCGTATACTACACCAACAAAGGTTTAAGGAGAGTTGAAGGATGATATACACCCATGGAAAAGCTTGCTTTTTCATTAGTGATAGCAACAAGGAAGCTCGGGCCTTATTTTCGAGCATATATAATCAACGTTCTGACAAATCATCCACTAAAGAAGGCCATGAACAAGCTGGAGGCAGTTGGGCAACTAATCCAGTGGGCAATAGAACTTAGTGAGTTTAACGTATGATAAGACTAAGATAAGTAATAAAAGCTTAAGTATTGGTAGACTTCATTGCCAAATTCACTCCTGCTAGTAGTCAGCAAAATAAAGACTAGGGGGCAAAGCAGTGGGTCATCCATGTGGATGGTTCATCTGTTAGGATTAGTGGCCTTAATTCCTATTGTATGATGCTATGTATGACATTTTATATGACTTAATGTTGTGATTAATAAAGTTGTTTTATTATTATCTAAAATAATGGTAACATGAATATGTGATTTATGTGATTTAGTCACAGAAGATATAAACCACAAGTTCTTTGTAAACTTAGAATTTTAGTTAGTAGTCAATGTGAAATTGGGCATTTTATTTGCGAAGACTATAACATATCAACTAAGATGATTTGACTTAAACATGAAAATGGAGACTTATAGTTGATATGTTGACATGTTTTAAGAGTTAAGACATATTGAACTGGACCGTTATGAGATTTATTATTATCCTAACGACTATCAAATGAATAATAAATCTCACAACTTCTATTTACATGAACTCTTAATCCTGAGAAAATAATGGATCTGATCACGAGGTGTAGGTTGCTTTGATATATCAAGAATGAGATCTAAAGTCACAATCAAAACTTCAGTATGGTAGCAGCCACATTTAGTGTTGATAAAACATATATTCTTAAAATGGAATTCATAATCTTTTAACGAAGATATAAAATATTCCATTGAGATAAGTTTAATGAATTTGATTATTCAGAGTGTTAGGCGTAACCACTTTAGTAAGGAGTTATTAAAGTATATATTTATGAAATTGGACTTTATAAATATACAATGAATAACATAAAAGATTAAACTGGGTATTTAAGAATTAAGATGTAGTAATCTTCAAAGTGACAGTCTATATTCATGACTTTATATTGCTACGAATATTTCATGAAAAGTTTGCATGTACAATAAAGTCTTGAGATATAATTTATTATTAGGACTAGAGTGTAATTATATTTATATAGTGGTATTAAATATAATTAATAGTAACTTTGGACTTGTCAAGAGTTGACAGAAAAGCCTAAGGCCCATTGGAGCTAGAGTCTTATTTGTTTCCTTTTGATCCTACTCCAAGCCACACACTAAAGTCCAATTGGAATGACTTAAAAAGCTAGCCCAATTAGATAATCAATTAAATAAAAGAGGAGAAACATACAGATTTTCAAAAAAGTGTTGAACAAGGAATGAAATGGTGTGTATGAGAGTGTAAGCCACTATTTTATTCTCTCCTTGGAAACTGATTGAGACACCACATTTCTTGGGCGTAAAGTGGAATTGGAGTGAAGATTAAAAGTGTTCCCAAGTACTTCTAATCTTTGATTTTGAATTTCACTGCACCGAGGTACGCTCTCTTGTTCTTAAATTCTAAAATTTACATAGGACATGTTATCAATTGCGAATAAAGTATATTTGTTAATTTTTCGCTGCGTATATGTTGTATACGATACAAACATGTATTTTTCCATCATCATCTACACAGCATACATGAGGAATTGAGATAGTTTTGTGCTCTCCAAAAAGGGATCATCTAAAGTATACAGTCCACCTACAATTCCAGACAACCAATAATGAAGCTGAATATGAAGCCCTGCTTTAGGGCTTGGAGTTAGCTAAATCACTTGGAGCAGATTCAGCCCTCGTCCAAGGAAACTCATAGTTGGTGATAGGCCAAGTAAATGGAACATGTGAAGCTAAGGAAAAATGGATGAAGAAGTACTTAGGTAAAGTTAAGTAATTCATTAAATGCTTCACAACAACTCAATTTCAATAGATACCAAGGGAGGATATTGTGGAAACTGACATCCTAGCCAAGACGCATCTACAGACGAAATAGTGAGTGATCAAATTTAAGTCCAGTATATCCCAAGTATTGACATTCCAAAAGTACATCAGATAAACGGAGTAGCCAACTAGACCATTCCAATTGTGTATTATCTTAAAGATGGGCTCCTCCTAGAGGATATGGAAGAAGCAAGGAAGCTGAAGGTGAGGGCAATGAGGTTTGTCCTTATGGACAAGGTGTTGTACAAGAAAGGTTTTTCTCAACTCTATTTAAGATGTTTGACTCCGGACGAATTTCATTACGTCCTAAGAGATGTTCACAAAGGAACCTATGGAAACCACGCACGGGCCAAGTCCCTCGTTCATAAGATAATTTGCACCAGATACTACTAGCCGTCCATGTAAGCAAATGTTAAAGCCTATGTTAAAGCATGTGACAAATGTCAACGCTATAGCAATGAGCCTAGACGACCATCAGAATGCTGCACCCCAATGGCGGCCCCTTGGCCCTTTGCTTAATGGGGACTTGACATCCTTGGTCCATTTCCCATAGGAACAAGGAAAATGAAGTTTTGGTGGTAGGAATTAATTATTTTACTAAATGGGTGGAAGTAAGACCATTGGCAAAAATTACTGAGTAGAACGTCAGATGCTTTGTCTAGAAAAACTTTATCTACCGCGTCGAAATTCCTAGGGTGCTCATCTCAAACAACGGATGCTAGTTTAACAATACACCCTTCAGAGAGTTTTGCGAGCAGTTGGGGATTAGGAATCACTACTCCTCACCCTCCTACCCACAGGCTAATGAACAAGCTAAAGTTGCAAACCGATCCTTACTAAAAATCATAAAGACTCAGCTTGAGGGAGCAAAAGGGATATGACGGGATGAATTACCTAGTGTCCTTTGGGCATAGAGGACGATAGTAAGGACTCCAACTAGAGAAACTCCTTTTAAGTTAGCATATGGAAGTGATGCAATGATACCCACGAAGGTTCAATTAACTATTTACAAGGTGGCCCACTATAACAATGAGGAGAATGAGAAACAGCTTCGTCTAAACCTTGACCTCATTAACAAGGTGAGGATGGATGCAAAACAAAAGGTGGCGTGTTATAAGAACCTAATGACCAAGCACCATGACGCATTGGTGAAGCCAAGGCAATTCAACATTGGAGATCTCGTCTTAAAAATGGTGTCCCTGACTACTAAAGACTCCTCTCATGGAAAGTTGGGACCTAACTGGGAAGGACCATACAAAGTTATCAATTCCAAAAGGCAAGGTTCGTACTATTTAGAAGTCCTAGATGGATGAAAGCTGAAGCACTCGTGGAATGTGGAGCACTTGCGGAAGTACTACTAGTGAAGAAAACTCGTCAAGAAGGTCAACATGGACGAGATTAAAGATTACTAGTAATCACTAGTAACTTATTTATGTTATCTTTTAGTATTTATGTTTTTCAGCAGTATTTTATGTTTTCTAGCATTTGAATTCCCTAAAAAGCACTAGCTACTAGTATGAGAGACCTTAAAAGTGCCTCTCAAAAAAGAGATTTTTGGAATGCTTTTTAGGGCACCTCTCTTTTTGGGTAAGTGATATGGAGTCGCCACTTATTTTTTATACAAAAAAAAAAAAAAAACAAAAACACAAAATACATGATTGAATTGTTCTCTTCATTGATTGAATTGAAAAATTACATGGCTTTGGGTCGTAGTTACAAACTACCAAATAATTACATGGCTTATTGTCCTAATTACATTCTACCCAAAATAAAATAAAGACAAGGCTAGATCTACTTAACTAATAACCTAAATCGAAGGTTAAGTTACGGAATGAGAAAGTGTTAGGCACCCATTTCACCCAGAGAGAGTCTGGTCTTCTAAACTCTTGTGACAAATGTACCATTTTTATGCATGACATGGATGATATGTTGAACTTGTGAAATAAAAATTAAATCACACAAATTTATTATGAATGAAGTTTCTTCTTTTGAAAAGAATCAGATTTGTTTTAGTTGGTAAAAAGAATTGATTTTGATTTATCAAAATACTAGATCTATTTTGTAGTATGTAGGAAAAAGTGGTTTTTAGAGGTAAAAATTCAGATATGTTTTGTGATGGTAAAAAAAATGGTTTTTTGATAAGAAAAAAAAAAATTCAGATTTGTTTTTATGTTGTAAAATAATGAAAAAGATTTTTTTTTCAAGAAGAGAGTTTCATTCATAATTTAAATTTATGCAACATGAATCTAAATAAAACAAACACAAACACAATCATGTTTAATCTTTTTCTTTATTTCAAAAATCTACATGCATTAAAAAAAATCAGATATGTATCTAAGGAAGATACAAATCAGTTTTGTTTAAAAAAAATTTAGATCTACATCTAAGAAAGACACATATTTGTTTTAATTAGAAGAAAAAGTCAGATCTACATCTAATGAAGATGCAGATCTGTTTTTATTCAAGAAAAATTCAAATCTACATCTAATGAAGATGTAGATCTTTTTTTATTTTAAGAAAAAGAGTTGTTCATATGCAGATTATTGACATTAAAGAAAGAGATTATAACAATTGCATAAAAACAATCATGCTTTAAACAAAACAATGGTGAATCATTCATATTATGAATAAAACATTCATCAATAAAAGAAGCATAAAAAGGATAGGGTGATAGAAACAACCTCTTGCATGAGCACTCTTTGTTCTTGAGAGGATGTTTTAGGATTCAAAGAAACTTATTCAGTTATCTTTGAAACCTAAAAACCATAATTTTTGCAGTAAATCTTAGAGAGGATCAGCAAATATCAACAATTTGAGAGCCTCAAAACGTGTGCCTCTTAGAGCATAAAAAAAAGGGTGTTGAAT
Source organism: Castanopsis chinensis (assembly GCA_032878915.1). Classification (NCBI taxonomy): domain Eukaryota; kingdom Viridiplantae; phylum Streptophyta; class Magnoliopsida; order Fagales; family Fagaceae; genus Castanopsis; species Castanopsis chinensis. The sequence continues at coordinate 2,057,442 of JAVQMG010000130.1, read as the reverse complement.
TATAAGACCCAGTCTCTATTTATATGGGCCAAAAGACTCTAAAAAATAGGCATGGACGATTAGGATATGAATCTAGACGCATCCTTTTGCAAAAAGATTAAAAAGGATGTGCCTTATCGTCACCCAAAGGCCGTTGAGCCAAAGCCCAAAAGGGGGAAGTTCGGCCTTTTTAGAGTTCCAACACTCCAAAAGTGCCGCATTGGCTCTTGGAAACCAAATGCTCTTTCGTGTTCGGGTGCCATTTGGACTCCTCTTATAGGGTTCTTTGACCAGTCCTTGCACCTAGACTTGTTTTCATCCTCTGTCCATGATTTTTTTATCTCTTTTCTAGATAATTCAGTTTTTTTAAGAAAAATTATCTTGTAGATAAATATCCTAAAATAAATCTTGATAAAATTCAGATTATCCACATTTTATTGTTATCCAATCATCCCTTTTATTCCTATGCATGCATCCCTATTTTAAACACTAATTATCAACCAACCATAAAATTATTGAATTAATTTTAATTGTTTAACCAATCAGAATTAATTTAAATTAATCATGTGTGGTCGACTCTTCCTAGACGCCATGCATATGGACCATGCAAATTTTATCATGCGATATCTTTTGATCTGATGGTTCCATTGAAAAACTGGACACACCGTTAGAATCTCAAGGTCATTATTATGATATAAAATGAATAAACTAATGCATGCAATGCAAGAACAAATTCATGCATGTAATGTAAGAACAAATTGATGCATGTAATGCAAGAATGATTTTTTAGGTACTTGGATGGTCATTCCAGTCATCTTCCTTAATTAAATCATGGATGCAAAATCGATTGTCTACAACTAGCGTGTGCTATGAACGATATCATAAAGAAAGTCCTTTTGTATATAAAGTAATTTGAATTTCCTAAAAAAGGACTAAGTACTAGCATAAATTATGTCCTCGGGACGATGCTACGTACTAAGTTCTCTAATGTTTATGGATGATGTTATGTACAGTTATTGTATATAAAGCAACTTGAATTCTCTAATTTAAGTGTTGATGATTCTGTGAAATTAATGTCCATATGAAATTAAAGACGTTTAAAATCTCTGGACATGGAGATGTATCCTCATAATCCATCCTTGGAAGAGGAAAAGGCAAACTGTCATAAAACCTAAGGCAATAATGTTAAGTACAAAGGGAAGGAACAAATACCTCCCAGTACACTCATCCAAAAATAAAGGACGAAGAAAAGCATGCATGCAATACACTTTATATGGACAACACGTCCAATCCATTAGGCAATCCAAGCTATGAAAAAAAAGAAAATTAGCCAAGCAAAATTCCAAGAATAAGTCTAAGGATGAGGAATTTATTCATCTATTCCAAAATAAAGTCCAAACTATGGATGAAGGACACTTGGAATTAAAATTGGCATTAAAAATGAAAACAAACGTCCAAAAACCCTTAAATGTGTCAAACTTAAAAAAGGCAACTATATAAATGCCTATCGTTAAACTTGGACAAGCTAATGTACTTATATAAATCTAAATGGTCCAAAACAATGGGTCCCTTAAAAAAAAAAAAGAAGAAAAACAAGGAAGTGAATAAAATGATTACAAGTTCTTTTATATACCACTAGGGGCATTATCCCCAAACTTTGGGTCATCCTTGGCAAGCTGGGTGGAGGCATCATCTTCAATGTTTATATCTTCAAAATTTGTCTAGAGAAGAGAACTCTCAACAAAAACGCAAAGCTTGATGGGGCTGAAATCCACTCCAGGGAAGTGTTCAAGTGTTCTAGTCCTCAAACCCAACAACATAGTTTCTGTTCAAAAGGTCAATGAACTCGCTGAACATTTTAAACCCCCTAATAGCTGCTTCCTTAGTCTCTCCTAGGAGAGTGCAGAGCTCGTCACTTCTCTTTTGTAAATGGTTGAGACAAGTATCCTTCTCGACGACATCTGCTTTTAACTCTTCGACAAGGTTCTTCAGCTCCTTTACCTTGTCCTCCAACTTAGCCTTCACTTCAACTCGATGACTGGATTCTCTCTCCATCTCATGAACCTTGGCCTCTAACCTAACTCTTTGTTGGTCCAATTCATTAGCTTGTTTGAACACTACCGTTCATAAGCGTATATAAGAAGATATGAATGTGAGACAAGTGGACGAGTATATAATTTATGAATAATTAAGGACGAGAAAAAGTACCTTGAAGAGATCATGAATTGTAGAACGCTCAAATTCCTTCACAGACATGTTATAGCATATGGCAACGTCCTCCTCAAACATAGCTTGTTGAAACCTCTACCAAGCGAGGCCTTCACTCTTGAGAAGAGTCATTGGGCTGCCACTAGGAGGTTTGGATGGGGTGGCTTTAGGAGGGTTAGATGAATCCAAGTCAAGGATCTAAATTAAAGATGACTGTTTGACAGGATTGGGAGAGACAACAAAGCCAATCTCAACGATCCTAGATTTGGACTACCCATGTCTCGCCCTTTTATGGCCTCGACAACTAAGAAGACTCCCTACATCTATTGTCTTGGATAGAGTCTTCCTTTTCTCTGCACCAGATGGACGATGTTGGGAGTGGACTTCTTCCTCCTGCATGGCTTCCTTATCAACCAAACCCTTCCCATTGTTCTCCTTCATGGTTGTCATTCCTACAAGAAGAAAAATGTGTTAGAGTTTAAAAGAAGTAATCAATTAGGATGCAATATAGTCAACTCACGTCTACGCGTGGTAAGTTCATGGGCAAATGCCTCCTCAGTTGGTTCAGGTCCAAGCCTCTAAGTGGCTAGATGGCGTAGAGTAACCAAAGAATGGAAAGCCCTGTTCGTGAACAAGCATGCCTGCTAGACCTAATCAATGTAGAACTTACTAAAAAAAGGTTGTCTTACAGCTGCAAAAAAGAAAAACATAGAGTTAAATAGATATAACAAAAGAAATAAAACGAGTAATGAAAAGAAACATACCCTTTGGATGAGGATTCCCCATTTCACCAGTGTAGGGAGGAAATGGATCCCTGCCTACCTCAACAGGGTTTCCTACCCAGAACCAAGAGATGAAAAACTTCATCTTCCATCTTCTATCATACATGGGGAAGGACTTGACCAACCTATAGTTTGAAGCCCTAGCAGAAAACTAGTAAAAACCTAGGGATTGACTGAGTTCTGAGGGTTTGTATCAATATAGGAACTCGTCCACAGTGAAAGGACGGTTCCCATCAAAGACTTCCCTCCACAAAACTTGCATGGATATGACAAGCCTTCATGGGGTTGAGCTGATTAATGCCTATGCCTAATCTATGGAGTATTTCCCTAGCAAAGGCATTAAGAGGCAACCTAAGCCCTTCTAGAAGATAAGCCTTATATATACCTACACCAAAATGAGGATTACAACACCATTCACCATGGACAGCCAAATAAGGGTTAAGGTCATTAGGGATCTGGTACCAACTTTTAAGGGAATTAAGTTTTTTCACATCCGTCCTGGAAGGAATGTCTACAGAACAACAACATAAAGTCTCCTCTTCACTTGAAGAGGTAGACGAGGAAGCATTGGTGGATGTACTAGCAAGTGACCCAAAGACCATTCTCGTCCTCATCTCTTCTTGGAGGACTTAAGGGAACTTTAGGAACCCTAAACAAGTATTACTCATCTGTGGTGTTCCCCCCACTACTACTACTATTACTACTACTACTACCACTAGAGCTCCTCTCGTCGTGATACTCATCTGTCTCCCTCTTATCACTATCACTAAAAGACACTATAATCTCAAACATTTTGAAAAAGCTCTAAAGAAAAACCTAAAGATGAGAAGAAGAGGATACTTGGCTCTAAACGAGGATGACTAAGGATGGAAAAAACTCCTAGACGAGGCGCTGGATGAAAGAGGTTAAAGGAGAAAATATGAAAAATATGAGAGGTTAGGAGAGGAATTCCACTATTTATAGGAACCACACTTGGATACTGAAACAACGTGAACCTGTCAGAACATGCCACGTGGCACTTTTCCAGAAGAACAAAGCAACGCGATAACAAGACCAATAATGGGATCGCGTATATGACCTATACTTGTCCACAAGATAACAAGACCATTCAATGATGGTTGTTTAGGATTGACACAGGGGCATGGATGACCATGAGATACTTGGTGAATACTACAAGAAAACTTCTCAAAAGGCTTCATGTAATCAGACCATGATACACTACTCCTAAAACGTGGAGAGAATTCCCCATAATCCGCTCCACGTTTCTCATTTCACCCATGATTGTGGTAGATCCAAATAAGTAAACCCATTTCTAACTCTCTATAAAAGGAACAAGCCCTATTCACCCAAGGTAAATTCCTACGATTCACTATTTCCCCTTCCTTGTGTTCTAGAGAGAAAATTGACTTAACCATCGGAGGGTCCTTGGCTGGCTAACACTAGTCACCATTGACAATTCTTTCTTTCCTTTCAGGACCAAAAAACCATCACTGTAGTTCGAGGCATCCTCATCTACTAATTTTCGTGCATCATATATATATATATATATATATATATATTAAGAGGCAAAATTTAGAGAAAATCCAATTAGATTCTACAATTGAAGTCTAATATGTGTCCTAAATTATTTATTTTTAGAGAGATTTTTATTTCTTAACTTTGGAGTTAAATGTGGGAGTCCAAATATTCTATACTACTCTCTCTGCTTCACTCTATGCTCCACAAATAAAAATTTGACACATGTCCACCTGTTTAATTAGATGCTATTTTTTTGCCCTTTTATATTCCAAACTTTCAGTTTTCTAAAAAAAATTAAAATAAAAAACTAACACATGTTCACTAGCCACTATCACCGGTTCACCACCACCAACTTTGCCGGCTCCACTAGAAAGAGATCACCAACGTTATCATCAGCCATCCACTATTGCCGCCAGGTCCACACCTTAGCTGCTAGGTCCACACTAGCACATGGGTTTGCAGTGTTTATTTTGCTGTGTGGCACGGTGCTTCGTGTTCTTGAAAATTTTCAGTTTCTGCGATGCTGATTGATTAATTGTGGTAATCAAAGTACGGAAAAAAGGTTATGCACTGCGATGCTGATTGATTAATTGTGGTAATCAAAGTACGGAAAAAAGGTTATGCACTGACTTGTACCAATTTGTGGTTGAGTATCTAGTAAATTTTTGATGGATTGTCTGGTGATGGTGACCAGTGAAGATGTAATATTTTTTTTTTTTTTGCTAACTAGCTGGCCGGTGAGGTTTGGACCTGGCAACAGCGATGGATGGCCGATGACAATGTTGGTGATCTCTTTCTATTGGAGTCGGCAAAGCTGGTGGTGATGGATCAATGATGGTGGCTGGTGAACATGTGTTGGTTTTTTGTTTTAATTTTTTTAGGAAATTGAAAGTTTGGAATATAAAAATGCAAAAAGTTAGCATCTAATTAAATAGGTGGACATGTATCAAATTTTTATTTGTGGAGCATACAGTGGAGCGGAGAGAGTAGTACAGAAGATTTAGACTCTCACATTTAACTCTAAAATTAAGAAATAAAACTCTCTCTAAAAATAAATAATTTAGGACACATGGTGTAAAATTTGACTTTAATTGTAGAATCTAATCAAAACATTAGTATACTATTTCCGAAATTTAATTAGTAAGACTTTCACTTTTAAAACATATTTTGAATCTTGTACTAAAGAAAGATAAGAAATTTAGATTGAGAAGGGGAAAGGTTTTGTTATGTGAAACAATATTTTTCTATCATCTAACATAATGTGTTGGAAACTTCTTTTTGTTTTTTTTAATGAAAGTGTTGGAAATTTCTAAATAAATGACAAGAATATACCCTTTTAAGTAAATCTATAACGTCCATTAATTAAATAATTCTTTTGAAAAGACTTTCATTAAGGGTGCATTTGGATACCTCTTATTTTGCTGAAAACAATAAAAAAAAAAAATTTATGGTTACTATTCATAAATGAAAATACTTTTCATAAATTTGCACTATTCATAGGCATGAACAGTGCAAGAAGTGCTGGTCCAGAAAAAAAAAAAACCAAAAAAAAAAAAAAGCAAAACGCAAAACACTCATTTCCAAAACGCAATCCAAATGCCACCTAATTATAGAAAAATGTTATATCTATAATATTTTTACAATTTTAATCTTTTAGGTTTAAAAATTTTACTTTCACAATAAATTTTAAGTACTAAATTATTAATTGTAAACTAAAAAGTAATTTTAGTGATATATTTAAAATTAAAAACCAAAAGCAATTTACCAAATTAGATTAACTTACTCCAATATTCCCGAAATACTTTTTTTTTTGAAAGTATATTCTCGAAATACTTAACTTACTTATTAAGATAGAAATTGACGCGTCAAATTCGCGTGGCAGATTGATTCTGGATCTGATCATCCATCATTCTAATCCTAGTCGGCATGGGAGTGTGAAAAGGACAAACACGGCGTGGAAATTACCGAAGCCTATTATTTCTCACGGGCTAGCCAATATAGTCATAGCCTCCTCGTGCACTTTTTTTTTTTTTTTTTTTTTCACTCACAAAGTCAGATGTCACAACTCAACGCCTCTTTTCTCGAGATTGTTGCGTATTCCTTCTACTACGTTACGTCACCTTAGTGTATTCACTTGGATTTATTTATTTATTTTTATAAATAAATCTCATTCACTTGTATTAATTACATAATTAAATTAGATAAATAATTTTAAAACTAAATGTATGTACATATTTTTTATTCACAAATTGTATTTATGGGTAAAAAAAATTAAATGGACGGTTTTATTTTCTTTTCTATTAAACGCAATTTGTTATACAAATAAATTTATTAATTACATTCATTGTGATATATTAATTTATGTATTTTTTAGTGAAAATTAATTTATATATATATAATAATAGGTAAAGTTGAAAGAAAATCCAATTAAATTTCAAATTGAAATTCAATTAGAGTTTAATTTTACACTATGTATTCCATCTAATCTAAGTTTTTAAATTTTTCTGCCAAGTGAGTTAATTCTATGTAAAAATTGGATTTCAATTAGAGTTTAATTTTGCGGCATGTGTCCTATTTAATCTAAGTTTTTAAATTTTTGCGCCAAATGACTTAATTTTGTTTAAAAAACGAGGAGTCCAATATAAGTAAATCATAAAAAAAATTATAATTTTTGAATGATCTTATATTTATGAGCTTTTTTTTTTATAGAACTATAAACAATTCATGTTTATAAATCATATATATATATATATATATATATGTCCCATCCAATTGAAATTTTTTAATTTTTATGCCAAATGAGTTAATTTAATGTAGAAAATGAGGAGTCTAATATAAATAAATCATACAAAACATAATTATATATCTAACACTATATATAAAATTAGAGGAAGAGAGAGTTAGAATGATTTTATTTTTATGAGTCTTTTTTTTTTTTGTATAACTAAAAACAATTAAAACTTAAAAGTCACACACACACACACACACACATAAATAGGTAAAGTTTAAAGAAAATTCAAATAAATTCTATAATTGAAGTCCAATTTTGTACCATGTATCCTAAATTATTTATTTTTAGAAAGAGTTTTATTTCTTAATTTTGGAATCAAATATGGGACCATATCAAAAATATCAATTCAAGTGAGTTGTTGTGTACAAATTAAAACCAAATAGTCTAGAATTAATGAACATAAAAATATTTTTAAAAGTGGACAATTTACATTATTTATCTAATAATATTCTTACAAAACTTTTTAAAGAATTAAAAAAAATATAAAAATAACTATCAATAATATTTAAATTATATATGTAAGAATTATACTATGCATCTTAATGTGTATCTTTTAAGTATATCCATGTATATGCATGAAGTTATATAAGTTAGTTCTAATAGTGAAAGAGACTTGTAAGTGTAGCTCAATTAGCATTTTCACAATTCAAATTCTCTTATTTATTGTAACTATCAAATTATTAAAGCAAAATAGAGTGAAATTAGGAATATTACAAATTTTACTATGTAATCCTTATAAATTAATATGACATTGATCATAAAAAAAATATAACTATTTAGGGCACTAGCACTAGATGTTGTAAAAAAAAATGTCATTTTGACACATCAAAAAACTATATTTTCTATTTTAACACATCATTTTATAATACATTTTATATCAAATGTTCTATTTTACAATTCAATACATTAAAATAATATATAAAATACATTAAAATAATATTAACTCAATTAACTACTATCACTACAACCAATGGCCACCGCTTGGTAGCGGCCACCATTTAGCCACTGCCGTCAAAACCACTCAAAACTACAATAATAAAACCCTAAAATCAGCCCCCTCCACCACACATAACCTGTAGCCGCCGCCACCACCACCACCACAAACCCTTCACCACCCACAGCCCACCAACCACCACCACCACCACCACCACCACCAACCAAAAATTCCAAAATAAAACCTTAAAATCAACCCAAAACAAAAACAAAAACAAGTTTAGATGAACTCGTGGGCGAGATCTACTATGCTGGGCAAGATTGACAACGACGAAGGCTAGGCAAGATCGGTCTTAGGCCGAGAACACAAATAGCTGGAGGGATCAGCGACAGCTGGAGAGGGTGAGATAGTGAGAGTGAGAGGAACAAAGGTGAGAGAGAGAGAGAGAGAGAGAGAGAGAGAGAGAGAAGGGCTAACAGGCAACAAGAGAGAGAACGTCGTAGGATGTTTAAGGTTATAAAATTTTGTTCTGTACGCTTCCAAATTTAAGATTTTACTATTCACTAATACCAAATATTTTGGCATTTAGAACATCTTATGTGAGATGTTTTCTTGTTGTTTGTCAAATACCTGTTGTTTGTCAAATATTTGGTATTTGACACACCTGATTCTAGTATTCTTACAAATTTAATGTTTTTATTATTTGAAATTAAATTGAATTGAAATGAAATTAGGTATTTATATTTATAAATTATATTAATTTTGTAATCTCAACAACACGAGTCATGGCATAAACAGGTCCAATTACAAAGATCACAGAAGAAACAACGAAAAGCCAGAAACTTCGGGCATTAAAAGTTTTTTTTTTTAAGTAAAAATAAAAAGAAAACCTAGTTATAAAAAGAGAAAGAAAAAGAAAAAAAAAAAGAAAAAGAAAAAGTCAAGTGTTGGACCCAAACCCTATTTAAACTGGATCCAAGACTTTCTCCTCATCCACCCTCCCAACACTTTTTGGTTTCTTTCCCTCCCATACCACACCCACTAGAATTTTTTAGAATTAGAATTAGAATTAGAAAAGTCGCGTTTCACGAACTTTCTCCGAAACCACGCCCCTCAAAAACGACCAATTTCTTCTCTCTCTCGATTCGATCCCAGAGCATCTATTTTTCTTCTTCTCAGAGTAGGGTTTGCTCGAGAGATACACTTAGGGTTTATATGATCGATTATTTTCTCTGATCATGCTGATGGCGGACGACGGGTCGGAATTCTGGACACGTGGCGATTTCTCTGCCGTTGATGATGATGGTTGTGATTTTTTTGGTGGTGGCGGCGGCGAGGACTTGTCCATCGACATCAATACGCTGCTTGACATTCTTGGAGAAGATCCCCAGCCTTCTTCTTCACAATTGCAATTGCAGGTATTCAATTCAATTCAATTGTGTAGTTAGCTTCTGGTACTTTAAACAAAAAAAAAAAAAAAAAAAAACCCTAGATAGTCTACTTAATCATTGAATTTTGACTCTCTGTTTTCTCAAAGCATAGCTATTATTGATTTGACTCTAAAGGAATAATCAAATGTCGAGGGGGGGGGTGTTTATGAATGAGGATTATCATCCTTTGTCGAAGAAATCTCAGCTTAGTAGAGTGTTGTAGGAACGGTGATTTTGGTTTTATACTGTTTCTCATTGTTAATTTTTTTTATTTCGTATTTGTAGCGTAGCTTACAATTTTTTAATGAATCTGCGGATTTGGATAAGTTCAGAATTAAGGGGTACTTACTATGGATAAGTTCAGTATTATGGGTTTAATTGTTTTGTTTTTCCGTTGAGATGTTAAGAACACAGTGTGGCGTATTTGATGGACATGGATTAAGCTTTATGAACTGGAGCTTTGAACTGTCAATTTGATGAGCTTGCTAATCTTTGGGTGTTTTTATTTATTTTTTGGGGGCGGAGGAACTTTTGATGAGCTTCTGCTGACTTTTTGGTTGTTGAATTGCAGAGCAGTCCAGAGGATTCATCTGTGAAATTTGTGTCACAAGGTGAAGTAGCAGCTCCTAATGCTGTAATCAATGACAATCTCCAGTGTCAACCTGGTAAACCATTTATGCTGGACTTTTTTTTTTTTTTTTTTTGTTTCCTTCCTCTTTTTCTTTTCTTCTTCTTCTTCCTTATTTCTCATGAAATCCCTCTAAATATATTCTCTTTGAGCTAAGTAGTGGGGTATTGATGCCTCCTCAAAGGCCCTCAAACTATATATATATATATATATATATATATATATATATTGGGGACATATGGTAATACTCAGTGTTTACATAAGATTGTTTTTTTTGTTGTTGATTTTTCTTGCTTATTGTTTAGGACCTCAGGTGTCACAAGAAGCACCTTCATTAGGGCCTGAGTTAATGGATCCTGTCACATTTTATAACTCAGATGCTTCAGATTCTGGGACAGGGGCCTCGGCTGCTTCATTTGATTCTGCTGAAAATTCAGCCATGGCTCCTGACTATAGAAACATGGAACCCCCAACACAGACAGGCTCTCCTGTGCATGCTTGCTCTGCGAGTCTCAAAGACTGGAATTTACAAGTATCAGGCCATGAGTCTTCCTTCACAGGGAGAGCTGGAGTTTCCCCGATTGAGATACCAACATTTAGTACAGCTTCCAGTTTTGCTGATAGAGATGCTCCCAATGTTTCAGATTGTGTAGATAACTTGTATGTTGATTTCCCTAACGGTGAAACTGAAGAACAATGCAGGCATGTAGGGGAGGATGTTGATTCCAAATGTATGTAAACTCTTTACTGAGGATATTAATTGTTCTTAAGTATTTGTATAATGGCATTTATGTTTTGCATGGATAGTTTGCCTAGATCATTTTATTGTACGTCATGTTGTTTGTGAAAACTGAGGTGGAAGAACTTACTACATTTTTCTAATGGTTGCAGATCCTTCATACAATCCATTCTTTAACAGCTTTGGTGTAAATTCTGCACACTATGGTGCTTTAGCTGAAAATAGTCTGGATACCTTCAGACCTCCCCAAGAAAATATTTCGTGTTCCTATATGGGAATATCATTAAGGGATGCAGATTTGTCCTCCCAAAATGTTACTTCTACTGAGTCTACTATCTGTCAAAGTTCTGATGTTATAAGTAACTTCACTGACCATTATTCTCCTATGCAATATTACATGGCTACAGATGATACATTTGATTTCTCACGGCATCATTTGCCTAGTAGTTATAGTTCTCAATTTTCAATGGGTAATCCAGAAATGATGACTAACACAAAGGATGAAATAGGGGAATTCTCAAATGAGAGTGCATGCTCAAGTAGTAAGGTGATTTTGAATGGCCAGAGGAGAATTATGGGTAGATCTGTCTCAGAGGTGTCAATGCCTAATCAGTCATTTTTTTTATGTGAAGGCAATAATTATATGTCATCAATCAGTGGAAATTCATCATCTGATACTGAAAATTGTTCTATTGATGACAAGGTTTCGAAGAAACTGTTGATTTGTACTCAGTCATACTTGTCCAGCAAAGACCAAGCAACTTGTGTAAAGGATGAAGTAACTGATGAATTCATTGCACCTAGTAGCCATTCTGTGGAAGTAATTGACGAAGCTGTTAGTAGAAAGTCTTCTTACAGTGCTGATGCCAAACTTTGTGTTGACAAAGATGTGAAGCAGTCATCTGGTATTTCACATTCACAATCAAGTCAGAAGCACATTCACGTAAAACATGAGAAAGAAGATGTGATTATTGCGTCTAAGAGAGCTTGTCATTCTCAAGATATAGCTAGTCAAATTGTTAGTAGATTTCCCACTAGTGGTGGACATTTGAATCCAAGTGCGTTGGAACAATATGTGCCCTGTGCTCAGCCATCCATGTTGGGCAATATTCAGTTGGATTGCATTAAGGGTGAAAGTGAGACTAAACTGGTTCAATCTAAGACCGTGGGTTCTCATTTATCAGAAGTCACCCTTGATTTAAATTGTAAAAATTTTTCAGGCAAATACCATGTTGAGGACTCTGATATATGTATTATTGAAGATATGAGTCATCCTCCACCCACAAATTATTCTCCAGCAATTGGGAACTCGCTTATTACTTCACAACATTCTACATTTAGTGATTCTGTTCATTACACGGGAGTAGGAGGAACGAGGATTAAGAGTGATGAAAGATATATTTTACGAGTTGCATTGCAGGTTAGCTCTGTTAGTTCGGGATTATCATCTTTGGTTTCTCTTGTACTGGAAATATAACGCATCTATGGAATGCGAGAGTCTCCTATCTTTTAATTTAATATGATTTAAATTATATCTTGATGGTAATTTGTCACTGAAACCTTGTTGAAATTACAGTGTTCTATTCATTTCAGGATCTTTCGCAGCCAAAGTCAGAAGCTAGTCCACCAGATGGGGATTTGGCAGTCTCTCTTTTAAGACATCAGGTTTTAATTGTTCCATAATGTTATTTCTCTTTGAATTTAGGATGTTTGGGTTTTGTGGAATTCTGAGGTTTAAAATTGAGCAATGACATCTGAAGGTAGCAGAGAACATTTATGAGGACTTGAGAAGCAGTTTTAGGGCCCAATTAGAATCTTGTGATCAAGTGTGCAGGTGTCTTTTACAGTAATGTGATATGTACTCTGATGTGGGTGTTGATGCTTAGAGGCATTGCTACTCTATGCCAAAGAAGAAATGCTTATGAAATCTTAGTTTGCGTGATATTAAAAAGTGATTTTATTGTGTGATTATGGAAATCACTTCTTATTTCCTCTTCTGAGAAATTTAATATAAAAAGTGATTTTATTGTGTGATTATGGAAATCACTTCTTATTGCCTCTTCTGAGAAATTTAATAAATAAGGTAGCGTTGGCATGCAAGCTTAGATGATCCCTCATGGATGATCGAATAGCGAGCACTGTAAATTTGTTTTTGTTTGTTACAAACTTAAGCTATGAAATGGGTTATTGTATTCCAGCAAATGGAAAGAAAGATTGCCTAGGCTCCAGGAGTTGCTCCCCCCTATGCATCGTATTAGTGAAAAAAAAAAAAAGAGAACAAACTTTCTACGCTAATTGGAGTTTATTTTCCTCACTTGTGGATGGGGATCTTTGTATGAGAGTGGAGAATAGTTCTTTTCGTGGTTAGCATGTTAACATCTATGAAGCCCGGGTGTGGATTCGGGTTCGGGTGCGGGTGTTGGATTCGGAAATTTTTGAAAAAGTAGGGTGCGGGTGCGGCGGGATACGTTTACTAATAAATTATTAAATAGATTTTTATTTACAAATTATTAAATATATTTTCATATAATGGTAAACATGTACCAATTTAAGAGCAATAATAAGTACAAATAATTCAGGAATTTCAATTTAAGTTGTTTAACCTACAAATAATTTGACAAACATATAATAAGTTAATAACCAAATAAGAAATCAACTCAAGTTTTTATTTTTTATTTTCTACATGTATTTCGGCCAATCTCTCGGCAGATTTAGGCCTGATTCGGCCAGTTTCTGGCCGGTTTTGTCCCGAATCGGAGCCAAATAGGCCCGAATCGGAAAACAAAAAAAAAAAGGACGTGAATCGACGTGTCAAGTGCGAATTGGCACGTTGCCCAGTGTCGGGTGCAGCAGCCCTGGAGCTGCACCCGTGCTTTCAAGGTTAAATCTACTTCCACTTGCTTGCTCATTCTTTGCTCTTTATAATTCCAACAATAGTATTCAAAAGTAGAACTAGATTCTCCCTTACTGCTTTGGTGACTGCTTTTTGTTTGCCTGTCTATTGAGTGTTTGTCTGATTGTTGACCCGTTTATTTTTAACTGATTTCCTGGACAGAGAATTGCTTTGTCATGGATGGTTCAAAAGGAGACAGCTAGCTTCCACTGCTCTGGAGGGATTCTTGCAGATGATCAGGTTGATGTTCTCTCCTCTATTAAATTTTTTACACCACTTGATTGTAAGATGCCAAGGAACTGTGCTTAATTTTCTTCTGGGATTATATAACCATGTTCTTGCAGGGACTGGGAAAAACAGTATCAACAATTGCACTTATACTCAAAGAGAGGCCTCCATCTTTTAGAGCCTATCAAAATGTAAAACACGGGAAGTTGGAAACTCTAAATTTGGATGAGGATGATGATGCTCCTCCTGCACTTAATGGAATGAAGCAAGATGCTAATTCAGTTCAAGTGACATCAAATAGTCTGATGAAGAGTGTGAACTCTTTGGTCCAAACTAAGGGAAGGCCATCTGCTGGAACCCTTATTGTTTGTCCCACTAGCGTTCTACGGCAATGGGATGAGGAATTGAATAGTAAGGTAACCAGCAAAGCTAATCTCTCTGTGCTGGTATACCATGGAAGCAACAGGACAAAAGATCCTTATGAGCTGGCCAAATATGATGTTGTCCTCACAACATATTCAATTGTCAGCATGGAGGTCCCAAAGCAGTCTCTTGTTGATGAAGATGATGATGAGAAAGGGAAACTAGAAGATGATACTGGCTTCTTGTCCAGTAGGAAAAGGAAATGTCCTAGTTCTGATAAAAAATGTTCAAAGAATAAGAAGGGTTTGGATAGTGCACTGCTTGAGTCTGCTGCACGTCCTCTTGCAAAGGTGGCATGGTTTAGGGTTGTCCTGGATGAGGCCCAGAGCATCAAGAATCACAGAACTCAAGTGGCTCGGGCCTGTTGGGGTCTTCGTGCTAAACGTAGATGGTGCTTGTCTGGCACTCCAATCCAGAATGCAATTGATGATCTTTATAGTTACTTCAGATTTCTCAGATATGATCCTTATGCTCAATATACATCATTCTGTTCCACAATAAAGGTCCCAATCAATAGGAGTCCAAGCAAAGGGTACAAAAAGCTACAAGCTGTCTTGAAGACAATAATGTTACGCCGCACTAAAGGTGATGCTTATTTTATATTTTACTTTCTGGATTTGTTCATATACATGTAGAAATTGTTAGACATGTTAAATTCTAATTCTCTATCCCGTCTTGATGCTTATTGCTTGGCTGGTTTCTGACTCTGTGTCTTGTGATCATGAATACTCTTTCACAGATGGTCAGGCTTGCCTGGATGCTTTCGGAAATATTTCTTAACTGTTGTTTCTACATTTTGAAATATTCACATTTCTTTTTTTGGTGGCTAAAATGCAAAATCCAACCTCTAAGTTTTATCCGAATTCATTTTATTCCTCTAACTTTGTTTTCATTCATTTCAGTCCTCAACTTTTCTTTCAACCATAAAATGATGTTTTTTGTTTTTGAGAGGCATAAACTGATGTTTTGCTACTAGAAATCATGGAATCTATAATATATATATAGAGTGGAAGCCTTTGACTTTTTCATGAGTGATTCTAATATTTCTGCATAAGCTTTTGTAATCCACATTTTTATTCTAATATATATTGTTATTTTAAACTAATTGGAAATCAGCTTTGTTTTAGACAAAGCAACCAAACACAAATAAATTATTTTCTTTGGATTTTCTAATTTGAATTTTTATCTATTAATCTATACTATTATTTAAGGGGCTTTCTTTGTTTGGATTCCTCATTTTTTAACTAAAAAATGCCTTTACAGCCTTATGTTTAAGTAGAGACAAAACTAAAGGACAATCCGGTAAAAATGTAACTCTAACTTTACTAAAACATTACCTAAAAAATATGACCATTCTCTTATTAATTTTCAAATTGATTTATTCACTTATAAATTAGATTTTTAAAATAAAAATTATATATATATATATATATAAATAAAAAAGTGCAGTTTTTTTTTTTTATACAAAATAGGACCACTGAAAAAAAAGTCTTATCGTATGCGTGAAGCACTTGTGATAAGGCTAGTACTTATTAATTATATATGTATCATATATAATTTTGTTTTGGTATAAATTTTCCTGTTAGCGACTAGTTAATTGATTTTTTCTGTGGTTGGCTTTGAGGCTGGTTACTGTGGCTTTAAAAAACATTTGTGGGTACAGTGATAAACACAATTTATGTTATCCATGGGGAAAGTATTGCATATTGGTTCACCTATCAACATCTAGGATCCATCAATATCCTGTCCAACTTCGTATGACTCAATAATTTAAACTGTACTTTGCCTTTTTTGGGGCTTTATTTTGTTTTATATGTCTATGTTTTTTGGAGTCTTGATATGTTGCCAATATGTAATCTGCATCAACTCTCTACTGTTAATTTTAATTTTCTATGCAGTTGAATTCTTATTGTTAAGTACTGATGTGAAATGGTACTGCTCTGAGATATGATTATCTGATGGGAAAATAATTGTTTTCTGTAGACACACTTCTTGATGGGGAACCTATTATTAACCTACCACCAAAGTTTATAGAACTGAAAAAGGTCGATTTTTCGGATGAGGAACGTAATTTCTACTCCAGATTAGAGGCTGATTCACGTGCTCAGTTTCAAGTATGGTTTCATTAAGGAACTTTGGAGTTTGTTTCCTTTCTTTTCCTTGACATTGCATTGCTTTGATTTTTAAAAAAGCTTAATTTTGCTAGTTTTTATAATCATATTCTATTGATGTGGTGGTCATTTTATTTTGCTTTAGATGGGTATTTCAACCACATATTGTTTGTCATGTCAGGAATATGCAGATGCTGGAACTGTCAAACAAAATTATGTTAACATCTTGCTGATGCTCTTGCGCCTTCGACAAGCTTGTGATCACCCCCTTCTTGTTAGGCCTTATGATTCAAGTTCTTTATGGAGATCCTCAGTTGAGATGGCAAAGAAGCTTCCTCAGGAACAACAAATTTGGCTTTTGGATCGTTTAGAAGCATCTCAGGCAATTTGTGGTGTCTGCAATGTATGTACTGACTTTTCCTTTCTCTATGGTTGTTCTTGTGCTCGTGTGCACATGTATGCAGGTGTGCCTGCTTTAGTGTCATTAGTTAAAGCGGTTTCAAACCATACTTTTCATAAACAGCTTTTTTAAACTTCCATTTTTTTTTCTAGGTACAATTGTTTCAAAAAGCCCTATTTTCCAAAAACTAAAATGTAAGCTGTACCAAACCAGCACCTAATTGTTAAGATTTTTCTTTTATTATTATTATTATTATTATTATTATTATTATTATTATTATTATTATATTTAAATTTTTTGCATCTTTTCTATGGTTGCCTTCCTGCAGTAGATTTTTGTGTATGACATTTGGTCTTTTATACATGTTCTTGTAGTTTTCTAGAAATTCTTGTAAATTTGTGTGGGTAGTGCTGGTTTTAACACAACTTGCATTTGCCTCTGTGCTCTGATCTGTGTACCAAAACTTTTATACTTTTTTCATCAATTTATTGTTGTAGCCAATGAGCTCTAGCTCAAATGGCACCTCCTCTCCTTGTACAAGGTGGAGGGTAAGGTTGTGGATGAAAGACCCACTATGTAATTTTTTTTTCCTGGATAAGAAGACCCACGATGTATAACTTACCAGTCAAAAAAATTGTCTTGATTGTAGTAGAGTTCAATCAGGTGGATCATTCTTCTATTCTCTTTTTATATTTATTAAGATCTGACTATATATGAGTAGAAGTAGCATTTACTGTTCACTAGTTTATCAAGATTTAGTGTAATTATAAGGAAATTAACTAAAAAAGAAGAATGGGGTTCATTATTCAGTGGTTGAGTTGTAGGATGGAATAGCTAAGATATTGTCCTCCAATTCTTATTTGGAATGCTTGGCAAGGGCAATGACAAGGGCATTAGCTCTTAAGGATGCCTAATCTCAGAGTGGAACAACTTACTTAAGTGGAATGCCCATTTTCATGATTGAATTTGTTTCCATCTTATCTGTATTATTCGGTCTCAAATAAGCAAGATGTTACAAAGCAAATTCAGATTTATTTTTTTGATGCAGGACAAAATCAAAACTGATGCAACACTGAATTTGAAGAGAGAGGGTGGGGGGGGGGGGGGTGGGGTGAACTAGTGATGAGCACCGAATTAAATAAAACTAAATTAAAATAACATTTTCATTGTGTGCCCCTTATCAATTTCAACATAACTGGTGTTTGTGCCTTGTATGAAAGTGAGAGGTGCTATGGCTTGGATATGCTGGACAATTACATCTTAGATGAAAGTATTAGATGCCTCTGTAGTGAATAAGGGAAAGTAACCCCCAGTTTAACAAATTAGTGGTTGCTGAATCTTTTTATTTTTTGAGAAAAAAAAAAAAAACTGCTAACTGCGCTCTTGTGCACACACACTTAATTATAGTCTCACCAAGCTCCAACACACACTTAATTACACTCTCACCAATTTCAATTAGTGGTTGCTGAATCTGGTATGTCCAGGTCTATTTCTTTTGAAAGGATCCTCTTTTATTTTTTTTACTTGATCTATTTAAAAAAAAAAAAAAAACCATTTACTTTATCTATTGGTACTAATTGATGTTAAACAACCAAGCTAGCATTATGATGGAAAAATGGTATAAGAATAGCAGGTATATCTTTACACTGTGGTTCTTGTCATTTTATTCTCTTAATGAATGTTTTTTTCTTGATCTTATCCAAAAAAAAAAAAAAAAATTTGTGTTTTTCATGAGAATATCACTATGATGAGTATGTGGTTAACTCTCTCAATTATGGTGTATATTTAGAACTCCCTCTCTTCTGCAATAACTACTACCTATGCCTTTTCTTTGTAAATTCCATGGAGTTTTTCTTGCCAAATTAAAAATTGATGTGGTTTTTCTGTTCTGACAATCTTGCTAAATTCTCTATAGGATCCTCCTGAAGATGCTGTTGTTTCAATTTGTGGTCATGTATTCTGCCATCAATGCATTAGTGAACATCTTACTGGTGATGACAAGCTGTGCCCTGTGACAAATTGCAAAGTTAGACTGTTTGCATCTTCAGTGTTCTCCAAAGCCGCACTAAACAGTTCTCTCTCTGCTGAGCCTGGTCAGGATGGTTCCCCCAATTGTTCTGTTTCTGAAGTTGTTGATGCAGCTGAGCTTTTTTATGGGGGTAACTCGTATAATAGTTCTACCAAAATTAAGGCTGCTCTTGAGGTCCTGCATTCATTGTGTAAACCACAAGGTTGTTCTTTAAGAGCTAGATCTGCACAGAGCACTCTTGATGAAAATGCCATCTGTCACAACAACTCTGATGGAGAATTGTGTGAGGATAATGCTGATAGACAACATTTGGCTGTGGAGAGAAGTTCTAATAATTCGGTGAAGGTAGTTGGAGAGAAAGCCATAGTGTTTTCCCAGTGGACGAGGATGTTGGATTTGCTTGAAGCTTGTCTTAAAAATTCTTCCATTCAGTACAGAAGACTTGATGGAACAATGTCTGTTCTTGCCAGAGATAAAGCTGTGAAGGATTTTAACACCCTCCCAGAGGTTTGTGGGAATCATAGCATCTCTTAATATTTTTAATTGAATTTCTGGGTTTTTCCAATCATTGTAGAGGGAGAAGGATGATCAAAGTATTTAGACATTTAGTCAACGTACTTCCCCTTGGACATATCTAAAATTTGAATATTTTTGGTAGGTGTCTGTGATGATCATGTCTCTGAAAGCTGCTAGTCTTGGTCTCAACATGGTTGCAGCTTGCCATGTTCTTCTGCTGGACCTTTGGTGGAACCCTACTACTGAAGATCAAGCAATTGATAGAGCACACAGAATTGGGCAAACTCGTCCTGTTACAGTTTTGCGGTTAACAGTGAGAGATACGGTTGAAGATCGTATATTAGCCCTTCAGGTATTCTTGCAAATTCTCTCTTTTATTTATTGTTAAACTTTTTCAATCAGCAATTTGTCGACATTGATGACTTTGTAGTTCTCTTGACAATCTGGTTTTGTATTTCCTGTCTCCTGATATTTCTTCCGTTGTATTATAACAAATTTATGGAACATGATGAATTTGGAAACAAGGAATCACCCTATTTTGGAGAGGTATATGCATGGTTGAAGACTTTTTCTACTTGTTTAACTGAATTTATTTGCCAAATCTGTATGATGTCCTATCCCATTAAAATCCCTACCATTTTTTCTCTACCTACTTGACCATGGCCGTAGCATTTGGAGTTAATGACCATGGTCTCGTCCATGGTTATTTAACCCTGTAGGTTCAAGTAAAATTTAAATATATTTTCAAAAAAATTTAAAAGTTTAAAGTTGATGGATCAATTCTACAAAATACAAAACATATATAAAATATCCGTGGTAAAAGATTTATGATAAAATACCTAATGAAAAATATTACTTATTGCACACTGTAAGGTAAAATATAAAGACATCAACAGATTTTTATTTAATTAAAATGAGTAGCAATCACAAAATCCTTAAGCTATAGTAGATAGATATATAGAGTTAACATTCAAACAGATACCAAGATGATAAGTCATAAAAGTGAGCTCTAGTTAGCTCAACTAGTAAAGTTACTAAAAAAAAAATTGTTAGCTCAAATGATAAAGTCTTTCTTGTGGTCGAATTGGAGATTTGGGGTTCAAACCTTGACTGATGATAAAGAGAGTGGACGCTATAAGTTGAAATTCTATTCATGTGTATATATATTGAGCTAACTTGTTAAGGAAATATCAAATATATAACAAAGATTCTGAAAGAAAAGATAACATATCACATATATTGAGAATATCAACACAATTATAAGTTAAAATAATTCATATAGAGAAAAAAATCTTATGAAAGAAAGTCATTTTTTTTATATAAATTAAGAGATACATTTATGGAAATAATAAATCATGAAATATATTATGTTTGTTGATCTCTTTCCTTAATATAGCATTTTTCATGTACCCAAAATCACTCTTGTATATAATTTTTTAAATTATTTTTTATTAATAGTTTGACATTTTGGTCTTTCAATTTTATTTTTTCAAAAGACCAAAATGTCCAACTATTTATAAAAATATGATAAATGAGTGATTTGAAGCACATGAAAAAGTACAATCCGGGTTGACTGGGGTTACAAAGAACCCCCAGGGTTTGACTGGGGTTTCACGGGGCCAAATGCTTAAACAGTCTAATTAGTCCAAACTGGTCTAAGAATCAAGTATCGGGTCTTTACTTCACTGATCTGATGGCTGGGTCAGTTTGGGTTTAATAACTATTGTCTTGCCAACTTTGAGGTGGTTGTCGTTGATGACAGATATCAGAGCAATGATGTCCTCCCAGGGAGCTGGTTTGAAGGAGATGTTGGCCATTAGAAACCTTCCCGTTCTTTCTGAACGTACTCGACAGTGGTTGTAACATTTGGGTTTAATTACCATTTATATATTTTTGGATGATTGGGGGAATGTGAAAAGTAAATAGATCAGTGTTAGGTGACACTTGTTGACTTCTGATTTTATTGAAGCTTCAACTAAATCCAGTTTGATGACAGAATGATAATATCAACGTGGGTAAAATGGTATGAAAAGTGATCATATTCATGTGGCTAATGCATATTCGTGATGATGTGGCACTAATTCTGCATATCAGTGATGTCCGGGTGGGCTTGGCCTGCTGTGATTTGGTTACATGGCTTAGGTATATTTGTTTTGTCAAGACAGTTGACAAAGATATCTTGTTTTAGAAAAATCCATCACATGCTGTCTAGGCCAACAAAATGAGCTTTGTTTGTCTGCGCTCTAGTTTTTTGGAGTTGGAGGTTCTGTTCTCAGCTCAACCTTTTGCAAATTTTATGATAATATAACTTCAACCAAAATTATAATTACCCAAGATACTAGTTAGGGTCTCTTGTTCTGCGCCATGCATCTCTGTTTCTTAATTTAGATACCATCATTCATAATGACTGATTTCATTTTGTAACTGAAATTGTTCTTGAGCTTGTTTGTGATTTCTCCAATTTTAGTTTTTTCTCATGTGGGATGCACTGGTTTTTGCAGCAAAAGAAGAGAGAGATGGTTGCAGCTGCATTTGGAGAGGATGGAACTGGTGGTCGTCAGACTCGCCTTACAGTGGAAGACCTGAAATACCTGTTTATGATGTGATTAGGGAGTTCTTTTAGGTTTGACAGATTTTATTTGCTAACGCAGGTTATCAATAGGTTTGTTTTTGGCAGTGGCAGGGTCAGCAACAGCTCAATTATTTGGACGGTGTCTCTGATAATAGATCTGAAAGTTGTAACAAGAGGCTATATTGAGGAAAATTTTCTGTGAATAGTCTATATAGAATCACATGATCCATTCTTTTTCCTTAAAATTCTTGTTTGTTAGGGAATTGATCCCTCTCAATCTTCCTCGTCAGTCTCTCATCACATTGTATAGGATGTGGAGATCAGTAGTCTACACTTTACAGCAAGTATATTCACTGGAAAAATGTTTCTTCCAATTGTAAATGATAGTGGATTACTCTTTTTTTGGTTTTTATTTTTATTTTTTGTGATACAGAGCTTACAAGTCTTAGGTTGATTAAAAAAATTTGATTTTATCAATTTGGTGATGAGCATTTTGATTATTACGGTTAATTCCAAGCAGTTTTAAATGTAATCATCGTGGTATTATCCCTGTCCTTTAGTTGACATCTGTTTGTTATTTATTGCCATTGATCAGTATTGAGATTAATGAAGAGAAGGAAGGTAATACTAGTAAAAAGATGGTGACGAAAGTATCAAACTGAAGGTGTTAGTTTTAACTCTATATATATTGTATAATTGATAAAGATTTGAGACTAATGAGAGTGATCTCCATATCTATCCTATTGAAGATTAGGAGGGCGGGCCCGTATATCTAATAATTTAACTGACGGATGTTGCCACATTCACCTGACGATGACCTTTTATCTTATTTTATTTTTTATATTTACTGCTGGAGGATGTAGCGTAGCGTGGCATTTATGTCTTAAAAGCTGATCATTGTACAACTATTGTACTAGAGGGAGCTCTTCAAATTTCAAATACATGCAATTAGGGCTGTCCACGGGTCGGGTGGGTTGGGTTTGTGCCCAACTCGCAACCGACCCGTCGGAGATCGGGTGGGGAGGCGTCGGACCCGCAACCGACCCGTCTGGAGATCGGGTTTTACGGGTCGGTTTCCCGTTGGGTGAGCGGCGGTTTCGGGTGAGGCCGAAACCCGCAGGAGAGGACCAAAAAATTAAAAAAAACGGCGTTATCTCCCTCGATCCGGCCAGTTTCCGGTGCGATCTAACTGGATTTGGCAGAAATTTTGCCAAATCCGATGCTTTTTCCCATAAATCTGGTGTTTTAGAAGCTGGATCTGATGTTTTAGCGGCCGGATCTGGTGTTTTAGTCGCCGAAATACGCCAAATCGTGCCGGGAGCTCGTCGGAAAACTTGAAATATCAGCAAGTCTTTCTCTCTTCGGGCGGGTCGGGTTGAACGGGTTTTGAAGGAAGGGAACCGAAACCGAACCGCCGGTGTCGGGTTTTGGAGCTCGGCACCCGCGTTCGACCACCTTAGCTGTCGGATCGGGTCTTGACGGGTCGGTTCCGATCGGATTGGTCGGTTCCGGTGGGTGAGCGGTTCTCCTGGACACTCCTACATGCAATGATGCAATCATAATAATATTCACCGTGGTCGCTTCATATAGCTGTTTTTATTATTTTTATTTTTATAGCTTCTTTTTTATTGGTTTATTTTGCTTATACATAAGTAAGTAGGCAAACAAACCCTAATATCTTAGATAGTCTCCTAACTAATGTCGTATTTTCCATAATGAATAATAAATGTGTCGTAACTCATATGCAATATTTATTTTGGTGAACAATTATTAAAGTATTTCAGCCCACAACCGAATATTTACGGGAGAATGTTGTTATTTTATTGTCATGATGTTGAGTAATTTTCAAAACTGCAGGTATATAACAGATCCCGAGAACCCTTATGATAACTATTTTGTGTTAAGAAGATTATGATAACTACTTAATTTCCTTGTTATGCTTGTGTTCTTGTATTTTAGCTTCTCTGATTTGTGTACTCTGTTTCGGATTTTGGTTGAATGGAGTTTCTTTCCAAGCCAAAAAAAGAAGACAGAGAGAGAAAAATTTCCTCATTTAAATGGGCGGGCGGCTATTGTTTTGAAATTTCTTTGAATGGGAGTTTTGCGTCTGAACAACTTTTGCTTTTACTTCTTTGTCAAACCATAGAAGTAATATTATTAGTGTAAGCCGTAAAGACTGACATGATTTTTTGATAAATGTAAATTATTGACCCGATAGTCGAAGGCAGATACAAAAATTTGATATCTTCTAAATAGAAACTGATCCCTAATCTTGGTCCCATGGTCTAGTGGTCAGGACATTAGACTCTGAATGCAGTAACCCGAGTTCAAATCTCGGTGGGACCTATTTTTCTTTAATTATTTGTTTTTGTTTTGTTTTGTCATGTCATTGAAGCAAATATAAGCTAAGCTAAATATAACCTCTTACATTATTAGCACAAGTATGGAAAGATTGCAACAATGATTAATATGCAAAGTATGTTGATCAGATGAGATAATAGTCAGCGCTCATCATTAATTTGTAGAATGTTTATGAATTCATTCATCCATAATACAATTGAATCATAAAATATTAATGAATTCATTCATCCATAATACAATTGAAAATTATGACTAGTTAATAAAATCAACAATTTGAATCCAACCCTATCATTCAGAGCATCTATCATTCAACCAGGACAGAATATCATTGCGAACAATTCCAACATTCTCATCAGTTTCTCCAAATAATAAAGAATGCATCATCCCATCATAAATCTTTATAGTCTTATCCTTGCTCTTTGCCTCTTCATACAAAGCTCTGCTTACATTTGGATCAGTAACAACATCTGCACTCCCATGTAATACAATAAACGAAATACTCACCTCGCTCAATCTTTGACTCAAATAGTCAGTAACCCTCAAAAGTTCAAGAACGGTCCCCAATCTTGGTTTCCCCCTATACCTCATCGGATTCTTCTCCGCCACAATCTTCTTCTTGTCAACTTTCACAGACTTATACATAAGATCTGCAGTCGGAACAATAGGCAGAGTGGGCAAGAATTTGGCAACAAAAGAGAGAACCTCAGGAATTGGCCATTTGGGTCTCACAATATCTGAGATTTTACACATGGGTGCTACCAAAATCGCA
This sequence comes from Castanopsis chinensis, assembly GCA_032878915.1. Classification (NCBI taxonomy): domain Eukaryota; kingdom Viridiplantae; phylum Streptophyta; class Magnoliopsida; order Fagales; family Fagaceae; genus Castanopsis; species Castanopsis chinensis. The sequence goes on along the minus strand of JAVQMG010000130.1, from coordinate 2,032,131 downwards.
CCATCAAAACCTTTTGGATTTGCCAAGTGAATCAGCAGGCAAATCGCGCCCCCCATTGATTCACCATAGAGAAAAGAAGGCAGCCCGTGAAAGCGAGGGTCTTGTTTGACATAATTGAAGAATGAGAGACAGTCTTGAACAACAGAATCAACATTTGGTACGAATGCCCTGAGACCTTGAGATTGGCCATGGCCTTCAAGGTCAAGAGCAAAGCAGGTAAAACCCTTTTGGGCAAGGAAGATAGGAGTGGCTTGGAAAGTCCAGCTAATGTCGTTGCCATAGCCATGGACCATACAGATGAGGCCACGAGGAGGGGTGGAGGAAGAGGGAAGCCATGACCTGGTGAAGAGCTTAAGACCTCTGGGAGAGGTGTAAAATGATTTAGATGCTTTGATTCCTCCTAGGAGCTTGTAGTAGTCTTCTTCTGGGATGTCACCCCAGCAATGGAGGCTACTGATTTGGGGGTTCTCTTGTTCCTTCATTATTGGATTTTTTTTTTTGGCTTGTGGCTGATTGGAGGAGGATGGACTCTCACCTCCCAACACAGGGTTGTCGCTGAATTGACTCCTTGACCAGTGGCTTGTTGGTTAATTGTTCTTTCTTTTCTTAGCTTAATTCTTTGATAGCATAAAGAATAATCCCATGTTTGGAGAGGATATCTCATCGAATGGAATACATGTAAGGTCCACACTATGGGAAGGATAAAGGATGATTGTTGTATGACTTGTATCAAATATCAATATTACACCGCACATGATTCTCAACAATAGTTAAAATATGCTAAAGAGTCTTGTAGTTAAATTGATCTTTTTTATATTTCCAATGTAATAATAAGAATTCAAATCTCTCATCTCCTAAATATCCAAAAAAAAAAAAAAAATCAAATTATTAGAAAAAAATACATTCCATAAGATATTTAATCCTTCCATAAGATATCTAATCCTGCATTTGAGATTTTATTAAATAATAAAAGTAAATCAATGATGATTTTTTTAAAAGTAAGTTTATAAATTCATAAAAGAGGAACTTTTGTATGTTATACTACATAATGATTTTTTTATTTGAGGTGTAATTTGAAAAATTGAAGTTCATTTTTTATTTATAAAAAATTGTTTATAGATCAAATAATATATAGCATTCGATTAATAAGAAATTTGGTGTGCATATTAAGAAAAAAAGAATTTATGATCTAACAGTGGAAAATTTTAAAATATTTATCCAATAAAAATTTATTGAGTGGTGGAATTTGAACAAAGAGTTTGTACTAACACTTTGTTTGTTTCGATGAAAAATCTTATGTAAAAATAGTTTTCTGTGTTTTTTAATGTTTAGTAGTATTAGAAAAAATGAGTCAAACTTTTGGTCAACAAAATAATTATAACTTATTTTTAGAGATTGTTTTCCACTAATTTTTTTTTGGGAAAACAACTTTATCTCACAGCAAACTAAATAAAGAAAGTAAGAAGATTGCTTTTCAATTTATTTAGATTGTTACCAAACATAGAAAAATGAGATAGTTTTATAGAAAATACTTTTTGAAAAATGACTCATTTTTAAGAAAACATTATCGTCGAAACATATCGAGCATAAGTGTAACTTGAACCAAACCTTTAGACTTTGCACAAAAGAATATTTTAGGAATCAAAAGATTCCGATAGATTTAACAAAGAGAGTAACGGAATGAGGATATTTGCTAATTTCCAAAACATTGAAGGCAGAAATTACTTGGTTCCAAAGATTAGGGGAAAATTATGAACTATCCCAAATATAGAGGGGAGAAAATGCTTTTTCCCCATTAAATTTTGTCATATGCCTAGGTGGTTTAAATTACCATGATTAATGCCTAGGTGGTTTAAATTTTGTCCTGCATTTAACATTTCATTCTCTTTACCTTGCAATTAATTTATTTAATGGAACAAAATTTAGTTCTTTCTCTTTGCCTTGCAATTTTTAGGTTTTAAATCTTTATAGTTGCATTGAAAAACTCGTAAACATATGCTTATCTAGTTATAGCTTATAGAGTTTACAGGAATCTATACATATCTAAAAACTAAAGCATAGAGTTTAATATTGCTGCACTTCTGTTGAGCCACATCAACACCACATCCTCAACCTATTTTCAATATTTTTTTCTCATTTTTAATTATTTTTCTCCTTATAAATTTTCCACTTTACAATTACACCTTCTCCAAAATTTACTTACTTTTACATTTTTTATCTCCCCACTACTTTGTACCTTAACCTCTCTCCAGCCTTTCATCTTCCTTTTATTTTGACCCTTTGTCTCCCTATTTTTTTACAATAAAAATTTGTTATTTTCTCTACCATTCAATTCATATTTTGCTCACACAAAAGGATTTCCTTTTTAATTATTTTTCTCCGAGTTAATTTGTCACTTTACAATTACACATTCTCTAACATTTACTTACTTTTACCTTTTTATCTCCCCACTACTCTATATCTTAACCTTACAATTTCTCTGTCCCTTTATCTTCATTTTGTTTTGACTTTTCGTCTCCCCTTTTTTTACTATAAAAAATTGTTATTTTCTCTTTCATTCAATCTATATTTTGCTCACAAAAAAGTGAACACTCTCTCTCTCTCTCTCTCTCTCTCTCTCTCCATATATATATATATATATATACTTTCTTTTGGTGGATGTTTAATTCTTTAGATTGGTGAAGTTTTATATTTAACTATACTTTAGGTTGATATGATTTGGTTATATTTTAATTTTTTATTCTTTATTTGTTACATGTTATCCTATGAAATTACAAAATAATTTAATGTTATTCTATTACATAGCATGACTTGGATAATTTGGTGTTTACAACTATACGTTTTCCTTTAAATATTCTTCTACTCATCTTCTTTATATAATTTTGTTATTTGTCTCACATTCTCTTCCAAAAAGGGTGATTGTTCTCTCTCTTTCTCTCTCTCTCTCGCATTAATTCGTTCTTGCCAATCTATTTTAGATTGATGAATTTTTTGTTTATTTGTCTCTACTTTTGGATGGTATACTTTGGTGGTGATTTTTGGGGTATTTATCACATATACTCTTTATCCCTCTTATAGTTTTGGTTTGAGTTCATTTTTAGATATTTTAGAAGTGAGATGATTATGTATTTGAATGTCTCTATAAATTATTTGAGTAATATCAATTATAAATTTGCAATGAGGTTTGGTTATCACGATAATCTTCTTAAGAGAATGATAAATTCAAATAATTAATTTTGGAACTTAAAAATTTTAGTTGTAGAAAAAAAAAACCATAACACACTATACAAAAGTTTGAATAATAATAATCACTTGAAAAAAAATAGTATTTCTATCTTTTATCTCAAAAAAATAATGGAATAATATCAAATAAATGCACTTAAGTTTTTCAAAAAAAAAAAAACCCAAAATAATATAATGATATATTTGTAAAGATGGAGAGATGAAAAATAATTTTAGAAATAATTTCTCTAGATGCTTTATAGAATAAATCATGCATTATACTATGTTACAAAATAGTTGTATATTCCCGTGTGATGCGTGGGTCTGCGACTAGTGTTTAGATAATGCTCAAGATACCACCATTTAGTGTGCAAGAGCAAGATTTCAAGTGATTCAAGCATCATAATTTTTTAACAAATTAGATTGATCAAAACTTAAGTTTGACCAATTGAACTGCGTATATACAGAATTAGAAATTCAGTCCATTAGCCCATAAGATGTTTAGGGGTTTCAGATCTACTTCACTGAGTATAAAAGGAAACCATAGGCACATTTTTTTGGACATTAGAGTTGCTCATTTGAGATCTAAAATGTTTTGTACCTATTGCTCTTTGAAGTCACTACCGAGAATTGCTCACATACTCTTTGAACCGGTGTATTCAAGTTGATGCTTTCTAGGTATCAAGTGTATTGGATTCAAATCTTTTAGGGGATATTGAAGTAGTGGATTGAAGGTTCACGCTACAGTAGATTGCTATTAGAGACGTTTATGGATTTCAAAACTCAATTTGGTAATTGTACTTAGGCTTACAAAGGATAGGGTTATTCAGTTTGTAAACTTCCATCTAATAGTAAATATGATCATCTTGGGATTGATAAGGTCAAGTCCCCTAGTTTTTTCCTGTGAAACAGTTTGTTTAATATCATATCGTGTCTTATTTATATTTCTGTATTTGCATAGTATTGATAATTATAAGTTTAACCTAAGGCTTCCATTGTAGACACCTCATTTTGTACTCAAGTCCCAATGATGAGCTTGATATATCTACAAAAGGTAATTGAAGTTATTTTGATAGTTTCAAAGTAATCACAGGTCAAAAGTGCTCAAATCACTTTGAAAATGATGCTGAAAAATGACCTTTGCTCATTGTTTTGACCATAACTTTTGATCCACAAAGAACAATTGAGTGAGATTTATTTCATTGGAAAGTATACATCCTAGAATTCAATTTGAACACCGTTTTTGCCTAATTTGGGCTTAAGGGTGAATTATGACTGTTTGAAGACGGGCCATCAGAGCTATTAGAATTAGGGTTTTTGGGGATGCATGTGTGTGCATCCCCAAACTTGCATACACAGGATGAGTTCCAGAGGCCCATAACTTCATTATTTAGGGCCCAAAGCCTCCCTCTTTGATGAGACTCGGCCCCTAGACCCTTTGGAGCATCCAAAACTCTCTAAATGAGCCTGAAAACCCTAGTTTAAAGATATAAATACAACCTTATGCCTCCAAACTCAAACCCTAGCAAGAGAGAGTTGATTTTTCACCTAAAATCTTCCAAAACTATTTTCTAACTTTAAACTTTCTACACACACATCATTAAGCATGTTTTTGGCTTTTCAAGATCTCTTTCTATTACTCATTAAGGCAGAAACTATTTTCTAATCTCTTTCAAAGCTTTTTTCAAAAAATCTTTTCAAAAACATATATTTTGATTTGTGATTACTTGTGAACTATTAAATACTTTGATTCTCTTGATTATCATTCACTCTTGTTGTGTAGGCATCGAGGGGCTAGTTAAAATATCAACCAAGTTGTGTTCCATAAGCAAGGTGAGTCTTTCTCCATGACTCTTCCGTAATTTAGGGTTTTATAACTTGTGTTCTTTTTGTCTTAATTTGATTTATATGTTATGAATGCTTAAAAATATGAAGGTGAAAATAGCCAAATACCACGTTTTTACAAAGTTTGTGACATTCTAGCAATGTTTCGGAAATATTTAGGAATCTGCCTCTATTTTTAGTACTCGAGCTTCATAAAAACGAGTTTTAAATAGTACTTGAGTTCAGTGAACTTGAGTTCCTAGTGAGTTTGCTGGCATGGCACTGACTGAGTTGGATTTATGCTTTAAAAAATGCCACTTGGTACTTGATGGTCTTAAACTCAAGTATTGTGTGGATTAAACTCGAGTTCCCAGGACTCGAGTACTGTGTAATTTTACATACACAGTACCCGAGCTCCCCAAACATGAGTCTAGCTTGGGTTTTGTTGTCCACCATACTCAAGTTCAATGAACTTGGGTTTGACTTGCTTCCAAGACTAATTTGGAGTCCACATACTTGAGTTCAATGTACTCGGGTTTGTCTTGGTTACTTACTCCATCAAACTTGAGTTCATAGAACTCAAGTACTATGTAAATTTTTTCAATCTCACTTAGTCTAACTCTTAATTTCCCTTTCACTCTTAATCTCGCTCTCACACTCTCCCTCTCCATCTCAGTTTTTAATCTCACTCACTCACTCAGTAGCCCATTACAATTTGCGGAACCAAAATTTACATATTTCTTTTGCTTGTATTTGTTCTAGGGATGGAGGAAGCACACACAACTTCTATTATAGTGTTGACATGCCATGAAAGTCTGACAGAGTCTTGTTTACAGGTCTTAATTTTAAATGTATCAGAAATCCTGGATCTACCACACATTTTTGACAATCATCCTTTTGGTTGAACCAAAATCAAGCTCAGATACTAAATAGGCCAAAACAAATTTAACATTTAAAGTTTGAACATGGAAATAGCTAACAGTTTCTTCAGCAAGCCTAAATTTCCATTAACAAGAATTTTCTCAACTTTGTTAGCCCACTAAATATTAAACTGTACATATTATATTAAACTATCACAAAAGTTTTACAGAGTTGTATAGACACTCCTTTACTTTCAAGATGCTGTGATAAAAAAATCGCAAGAAAACAACAAAATTCTTATTTTTTTGGTTTCTCCCTAGGATTTTACAAAAGTTGAATTGCAGCAATTGTTGGAATTTTCTCTCACAGTTTCTATGTAATAGCAACACGAACAATCATCACCCCTATAGTTGGTCCTGTTATCCTTACTTTGACTATTGGCACCTCAATTGCCACTAGTTCAAGAGATCCACCAGCTGCCCCTACCAAATAGGGCTTGATTTCTTTAGGAACCTGAAATGGGCAAGACAAGTATGATAGAAAAAACATTGAAACAAGCACCTAAAAAATAGAGAAAGAGGAGAGTTGGAGAGGGGGGAGGGGGGATGAATTTGCAACCCTGCCATTGGAGTAAGGAACATAAAAGCAAGCTTTGGCAACAACTCAAGAACAAAACCTACATATGTCAGAGATGGTAGGGAGTCCACATAGCAGTTCAACCATCATAGAACAGATTTAGTAGATTTAGCAGAAATTCTGAAGACAACTTGTATCCTAGGGTGTCTGTCAGATATGACACACAGATCACTCCGGTTGGTAACATACCTTCTTATACAAGCTAATAACCAAACCTAAGTCTTTGTGCTTTTGCTTTAGACAACTGCAAAGGCTAGTGGATAAATCTTATTATTAGCATTTGTCGCCATTGTAATCATCAATTTCCCTTTATATTTTCCATAGAGGTGGGTTGCATCAATGCTGATCATAGGCTTGCAGTTCTTGAACCCAACAATAGATGGGCGAAACCCCCAAAATATGGACTTGAATGTACAGGTTCCCCGTTTGTAATTATCGTCCACTAGTAACTTATACTTTGTACTACGACTTGCATCTTTCAAACCTGCAAAAAGACGCGGCAACTCTGCATATGACTCCCTAAAATCCCCGTATATAGCTGCAATGACCTTTTGTTTGGCATCCCATACGTTGTAGTGAACCATAATGATTACTTTAGAAATGAATACAAGTTAAATAATTAAAGTTGAAGAAAACAAATCAAGACTTCTAAGACTATAAGATGAAGATAATCTTTCTTTCTCTTTCCTTTTATTGTTTTTTCTTGTTTTCTTTTTATTAAAACTATAGATGCTTGTTTGATTGAAATATCAAGAATGAAGATGCTTATCAGATCTCATCTGTGTGTCACATGCATTTAGTGATTCACAGAACATTTTAGTGTGTCACATACATTAGTGATTCACGAAATAGGTTGCTGCCATATACTTCAAATCACCACCTAGCCTTTATTATTATTTTTTTCAAATTTAATTTTCGTAATATAAGGTATTCATAGGTCTTAGGAAAGAGAGGAATGAACCCATAAACTAACATATATACAAGATCATTCTTATACTTCCATGAAGACCTGTATTGTATTGAAAAAGAAAGCAAGTTAAAGAATGCAAGTGACATACGATAGGTGCATAGGACGTGCGTTAGATGTTTAGTTGTGCACTTAGCCCCTTTCCATCTAGCAAAAAACACAAACATAACCTTCATATTATTTACTTACATAATTCCCATGTGAAAAAGTTAATGGGGAAATGTAAAATGGTAACTATCTAAGATCCTACATACCTAATAGCAGGTGGACCTGGGGGTAGTGCCTGGTGTGGATGCCTCATCATAGGATAAATTTGTGGAAACCTGGCCCATGCCCATAATTGCACCAGTAGCAGTACATTACCAATCTGCTTGGCTTTCTTCTTTGATGCGTTATAAAGGTGTCTATATAGCCAACTTAGTGCTGCACTACCCCAGCTAAAATTCTTTCCATTGCTGATTGGATTGAAAAACTGTAGATACATGACTGAGAGCTGTTCACCAGACTTGTCCATAAAAAACATACCACTCAACATCTCCAGTATGTAAAACTGAGTGTACTACAGCATAAGCAAGTTAGTGGCGTTTTCCAGGAGAGGGTTGCTAAACCGTGACTCGAGCCAAGATGCTCTTAACTTCGCCCCACACAGCACTGAGGTGTTCTCACTAGCACTGACGCCTCTACCAGGCGGCCTACGGCCTAGCAAATCAGCGCAGAGGCTGCCTTAATTGTCCATACGAGTAAATCCCATTACCAGCAAGCCATCTATAGGAACCCCCATTATAACCTCCATGTCTTGTAGCATGATGGTCATCTTACCATGGGGCAAGTGGAATGAGTGCGTCTCTGGCCCTCTATCTCTCCACCAATACTGTGATCAATGCCATGGTCAAGGTTTGTATTTGGGACCCGAAGTAGCCCATCTAACCCCACATCTGTGATACAAGCGGCAACCAATGGATCTAACCTACTTTCGGGCACACCACTAAATTGATGACGACAATTTAGTACACCTGACACTTCTTGCAAATGAAGTAGTGTTGTATTAATAATAGCATTCAATAAGCACATAATAATTACGCTTCAAACTTAAATGCCAATGCTAGGGACAAGTGCATAGTAAAAAGAATCTTTGTTGTACATATATTGACTACAATTTTGGACAAGTGCATACCTCACCTGTCGATGGAGCATCCCAAAGAAAACTTAAATGATGCTCAGGCTGCCTTGTCAAGATATTACTCACAGAGGGTCTCACTTGATGTTTGGCACAAATGAAAGGATTAATGGCCCATTAAGTGACTACTGGCCCATTAGGTCGAATGCAAAGCATAAACATTCTAATTCTCTTTTTAAGGAGCATGACACATGAGAAAGATTCACAAATTGAGTTCCTACTTTTTCTTTAATAAATTTCTTCTATATGCTTGAATTTCATTCAAAAGAGAGTGGCTATATACCTTACAAGTAGATTTAATGAACTACTATTAGATTACCCTTATTGAAACAAAAGCACTCATTACAAACATTTTAGCCATTTTTTTGAGTTCCTACTTTTGTATACATAGAAATATTTGGTTTAGATTGAGGTTTGGTTATTTTTCATATAATTGGGAGGGAGACTATGCCTAGGGTATTAAAGCTCGTACATTTACAACAGTTCTTAAACAATTCTGAGCCCCAAAATTTACAACATTCCGGACAGGGCATGTTATCCATAATCCATTTTGGACTCAAAATGGAAATCAATAAATTCTTTTACAAAAAAAGAAACACAAAGGAAAATAATCAATAAGTAAGGTGCATTGGATAGCCATGAAAGATTTGTGGTGGCCTAGACAGCTATGGTTGTGGTCCTATTCAATAAATCAATGGACCTTGCTTCTAAATTTAATCCCAATCCCAATCCCAATTACCACAAATAACCCTAACCCTTAAATCGTCCTAAACCAAATGTTCAAACAAATATTGAGAGTAAGATTAACCAACTAAAGATCTCGATATCGTCAACGTCGATATTTGAGAGTGTGAGTACATTGAAGAGTGAGAGTGAGAGTGAGAGTGAGAGCAGAGCAAGAGCGAGACTAAGAGGGAGACTGACAGCGAAAGGAAGATTGAGAGCGGGTGAAATTGAGAGCAAGCTTAGTGAGAGCAAGAGGGAGACTAAGAGCGAGATTGAGAAAGTGAGATGGAGATTGAGAAATTAAGACTGAGTGAGAGAGAGGGAGATTTAGAGTTAGCCGTGAGTGAAATGGGGAGTATTAGGATGAGCCAAACTCGAGTTCATTGAACTCGAGAATGGTGGACCTAGAACCCGAGACAAACCAGAGTTCATTGAACTTGAGTACGGAACTTGAGTATGGTGCGCATCCTGGAACTATAAAACCCAAGCCAGACTCATGTTTTGGGAGTTCAGGTATTGTGTATGTAAACTAACACAATAATTGAGACCTGGAAACTCGAGTTCAGTCCACACAGTACTCGAGTTTAAGAACCTCGAGTACTAGGTGGCATTTTTGAATGTGCAAAATCCAGCTTAGCCAGTGCCATGCTGGCAAACTCACTAGGAACTTAAGTTCCTTTTAAAAATCAAATTTATGAAGCTCAAGTACTAAAAAAGTGTTAGATTCCTTAATATTTTCCAAACAGTGCTAGATTGCCACAAACTTTGTAAAAACGTAATACTTGGCTATTTTCATCAGAGTTGAATGATTAGATATATTGATAAACATGTTTGGATGTGTTGAGTGTTGTTCTTGTTTGTTGTTAGATCCAATGCATGTTTAGGGATGATTTTATTTTGTTTATCTTGGATATCTTTGTTGTTAGTTTAGGTTGTTTATTTTTATATTAGAAGCATGTTAGGTTGTTAGTCTCTTTAGTTTTTATCTTTGCTCCGCTTTTTGTATTTTAGTTTCTAGGTTAGGGTTTGAGGCGTGTATGCGTACGCATACAACTAGCTCGCGTATGCAAGCTTATTTATGTGCACACATTCTTTTGTCCAGAAACCCTAATTTGAGTTTTCTGTTTCTGTTTCTTTATTTCTTTTATATCATATGCTTATGTTTTTGTCCCTTTTTATGTATTTGAGTCCCTGTTTCTCTGTTTGATTGTTTGTTCATCTTTGACATGTTAGATTAGTGTGTCCCTTTTTTGTTTTCTTTGCTTTACAATGAACATGCATATGATATGATCATGCATTGATGTATAGATGCTGTGATGCAGTAAGGTAAGTTAGGTAAGGCATGCATTCATATGTACATGCATTTGATTGGGATATAATCTTGTTTAGGGTTGATGGATATGATATGAGAGTTTGAATGGGTATGTTTGTGTTCTTGATATTCTTGATACTCTCCAATCATTCTTTGATTCTGCCATGATCTGTTTACTGCCTTGGGTGATATAATATGAGAGCATGATAGATGTATGTTATGGTTTTGGGACATAATGCCATGTTGATTGATATATGATGCTAGTGTGTGTGTGTGTGTGTGTGTTAGTATAGAATGCAATATTGAATATGCCTTTAATGAGATTAAGATGTAAGACACAATGAATGGAAGCCAACCTACAAGTCGGGCGGTTTTGGGTTCATAACACCTTCCCAAAAACATACCTAAACTCCAAACCCATACTTCGGTAGTAAGATCAGTCCTTCCACATAAGTTGGCTATATTTATGGCTCCTAGAACTAATCTAGGTGGCGACTCCATCTTTTCTCAACCTAAGTCCATTTGGCTGAGGCGTACTCCTCTTTCCTTTAATGAGGAAGCCACTATGCCCATAGTGGCAATTTCGTTGGGGATTCCAATGTGTCTTATTTTTAAATTATAATAAAGGCATGTTCAATATTTGTTTGCACATACTTTCACTTGGTTCTTTTGTTCCTTTGCCTTAGTTGGTGATGAGTGGGAAGATGAGTACGCTCCATTCAAGCCAAAGTCTTTTAAAGTTTATCCCACCAACTCACAAACTGTGCCATTGCCTATGATGGTCTTTGAGTACGTTAATGGTTTGCCACCAATCCACAAAGGTCCACTTAGGCCATTGGTTGGAATCATGGCCTACCTAGTTGTGAGTGACCTACTAACCTATCCTTTTAACTTTAAAGAGCCTACCCACACATAGAGAGATCCTAGATCCTATCTGTAAGCTTGAATTTATTCAACCATTATGTTGGCTTTATTCCGTGTCAAATTTGCTTGTAATTCAGCATTAAGAAACTTTGTATTTAGGTGGGAATCATGTAAAGGTAGTGTGTGAGAGAGTATGAGGAAAAGCTCAAAAGTATGCATCCAAGAAGAGCCTCGTGACTGGATCGCGATTGGCAAGTTGCCAAAAGAGGCACACGTGTGAAGCATGCAAGGGGAGCTGAAGGGTCACGCCAACTGTCGCACTACAGGACAAAACCTCTAGCTGGCCAGGTAGTTGGCTTGTGACTCAAACTCGCGACTTGTTCCAGTCGCAAGCTCGAGTTGCCAGAATGCCCTGTTTGGCTGAAACTGACTTTTCACATTCCATACAAACCCTACTATAAATACCTTTATACCTATGAAATGTGTAGAGTTTTTCAAAGAGAATTTTGAGAGAGAAACCCTAGAGAAAAACAAGATTGACTCATCCACAATCTTCATCTTTTGGTTCTCTAAATTCCTCTACTCTCACCCTTTCCATTGTTACATCCTTGAGAGGTACATTTAGCCAAATCCTTTTCTCAACATGCCCATATTTGTGAGAAGGTTATTTTGTGCTTGGGAAGCAGTTATGACAGGCCACAAATGCGTTGACCCCTTGTGATAACTTAGATTAATTAATTAGCCCAGTTTTTAATTAATCAAATTAACATGCAATATCACGTGGCAGCACAAACAAATCACCGAAACTAAGTTATGCAGCGGAAAATAAATAACACGGTGATTTGTTCGTGAATGGGGAAAACCCTTACGGCAAAAACCCCATCGGGTGATTTAAGGTCACCACTCCCGAAACTCCACTATTATCACAACAAGCAGTTACAAGTAAGGAATCCCAGTACCTCACCAACCTACAGTTGAACTCTTACCCCAATACCCAATTGGACTTGTTCTGTAGTAACAGTTTCTCCTTTCAATGCACGGCTCCAAGTACGTGACTAACTAGATGCGCGGATCCCAGTACGCTACTTCAATTATCAACTAGAGAGAGAGAGAGTTGGCTGCAAAGTTCTTCAAATCATCAGAGATGAACTAGGGCACGAACTTTGTCTTTCTGATCACAAATTGCATGAACAACAAGTTCTCAAAGAATGTGCAACTTGTATCTTCTGCTGCTGCTTAACGGCCCTTAAAATAATCCTTTTATATGTCTAGGGTTAGGAGAAAAGAAGTCCCAAAGACACACTCACGGATTAGACTTGAAACAGACTTGGAAATCTGTTTTCTTTAATTCTCGACAGATAGAGGTGTCGAGAGGTGTCGAGAAGCTGTCGAGGCTCGGGCAAAACAGCTTCTTTAAAGCTCGATAGATGCATCTGTCGAGGTATGTGTCGAGCTTTAAAAACTTGCACTTCCTTGCTTGTTTCTTGGACAGACTTTGACGGCTTCAACACTTAATCTTGAACCACTGTTTCTTGAAGTGTTAAACTCATCCTAAATCTACCCAATTACAAGTAAAGTGCGTTTTGTCTAAGGATAAGCCAATTACATAAAATAGCGACATATGTTCACAGACTTGAACTACATATGTCCTAACAAGTTAGAAAGGGACCAATTGATATTGGTTGATGCTATGGGCTATAGCGGAATCCGGTAAGCTAGAGAAGACAAAAGTTCGACGTAACCTCATTGGAGTAAGAAGCTTGGAGGGCTCAGGTACAATGGGTAGATTAAGCTTGGAGGATCTTTTGCTGTTCATGTATCCCAACTTCATTCTCTAGTGGATTATTGACTTCGTCGAGGGCGACAGAGAGGTTTTACGCCGAGGACTTCGGTTTTCTCTTTGATAACACATCGTTGTGTTGTCTTTGTATTTGCATCTCTCTTCCCTTAATCTTTACCTTTTAATTGTTGCTATGGTTGTGATTAATTTCGTTTAAATTGTTTTACCAATTCTGATTTAGATTATTTTCATATTCTGCACATAAATTGTTTGATAGTAAGCTTGTGTTGGTAATTTTTAAATTGAGGGTCTAAACGTTCATAGGTGTTTTACACATTTTTTGAACATTCAATTGGTATTAGAGCGGGTACACTTGTTTTGGTTTCATTACCTAAGTGTGATCCTTGACCCTTTGTGTCATTTGCCATGGATAATGCTTTGTATGTTTCTATGCATGTATTGGATGTTGATGAATGTAACATGCCACTTGTTTGTGAAAATGCCTCTATGAGTGATAATCCTCATGATTGTGATGCTATGTTACATGAATCCTTGGGTTTTGTTGATATTCCTAACATCAAACTCTTGAAGAAAAATTCTAAGAAGTATCAAAAGAATTTGAGCAAGTTATTTTATGAAAAGGATGATTTGATTCCTGGGCTCAATGAAACCAACAAATTGGTTGAGAAATATAAGAAACTTGCTGAAAATTCTCTTGAAATGCTAAAAGAGTTTGAATGTTTGAATATGGACTTTGATGCTAAACCTGTTTTGTCTAACAAACTTATTGATGAGCTAAAATGTGAAAATGAATCTCTTAAGATGCATACCAAGTGTTTGATTGTTGAACCTTCTATTGAAAAGGATGAAACAATTTGTTGCAATCATGTTGTGGTACCCGATTTTGTGCCTATTGTGTGTTCTACCTTAAAGGACAAATCGGTGTACATTCCTCCACACAAAAGAATACAAAAAGTGGATAGAAAGGCTTTTAAGCCTAAGCCTTTGTTTAGGTCCCATCCTAGGCAATTGAGTGGATCTAAGTTTGTTCCTAATTGCCATCATTGCGGTGTGATTGGGTCACATTAGACCTCAATGCCCCATGTTGAAGAAAGAACAAAACCATGGTGCTAGATCCCTCCCTAAAAAGCCTAGTGGACCTAAACCCATTGTTTGTCACCATTGTGGTGCTTTTGGTCATCTAAGACCTCATTGCTCTAAGTTTCATGCTCTTAAAAGAAACAAAAGAAAAGAGAAACTTGAGCTTCTTGGAAGTTGTGCTGAAAAGGGTAAACCATAATTGAGTGAAAATAGCATGTTATTAAAGAAAGTGTTTAATGCTATTAACTCCTTGTCTATGCGCATCTTCGGTTCTCATTCTTCCCTCGTCTCACTTCTCATGAGACACTCATTCCAAACAATCGTTCCATTTGGACGAGGAAGGGTTCCTATGGTTGAGCTTATGCTCTCTTGGTCCTTGATCTAATTCTTTCGATCTTTGTAGAACCCTTCATGTATTAAATGTCATATCTTCATGCATTTTGTGCATCTTCCATTTCTTTGTATGCATTGCTTTTGTTTTGATCTTACTTTTATGTTTTAGTTTTGTGTGTGTAAAAAATCCAAAAACACATAAAAAGTAAAAAATTAAAAAAGTTTGATCATATATGTTTGAGCACATATCTCATGTGAGTTTGGCTTAGTACTTTCATAGAAATGGCTTAGTGCATTTATAAGCTTAACTTGTTTTGTATGCATATCTATCTTTGTGGGAAAAATCTTGACATCTATGTGTGATTGTTGTAAATCAATATTTAAGCTTGTCATGAATGATTAGTCAATAGTCATGTTGGTTTTGATACATGTGTAGACTTGTGCCTATATATATTCCCACTCTTTTATTTTTTTTGCTTAAAGAGCTTAACCGATGTTAAATCTTGAAAAGAGATAATGAGCTGCAAAAGCTGTCGCACATACTAGTATTCGGCTAGGAAAAAGGGAAAGTGACTTGTAATGAAAATGTATGGTGCCCAAAAGCCAAAGGCTTGTTCATCAAATTGAAATATCAAAAATTTCAGGCATCAATCTCAAAAAGAGATGTATAGATCAAATGTTGTGTATTGTAAAGAAGATAAATGAAAAGCTTCAAAGATATGTAATCATTTTCTCGTGGGAGGTCATATATGTTCATTTCTATAATTGAGATAAACCACTTGACTTTACACTAGTTGTGTATGACTTGATTGAATTGATCATTGAAATTTCACTCTAGACTAAAGACTATTCCACATTTGATACACACACACACATAACACAACATACATGCTTAATGTTCAATGAATGCGTTATTCATTTGTTCGATTGTACTTGTTTAAATGTGATGTGTGTGTGCTCATCTATATATGGATCAAACCAAAAATATTTTTGATCATTTTATATGTATTTGGAAGTGATTTTTATCATTCTGTGTTCATGTTTTGTGCTTAATTTGTTTTTCATTGATTTAAACATATTTTGCATTGAAAAATAGGTGTAAGAGGGCAAATCACTCACAACTCGTGAAAATTTTCCTGACCCATCTTGCGACTCACCAGTCATGCAACGCAAGTCGCAAGTTCATACAGAAGCTTTCGCGACTCACTCAGGACTCACTCGTGACTCGTAAAAATTTTTGCGACTCACTTCGCGACTTGCCCAGTCGCGAAACACCTAGAAATAGCTTTTTAAAGAGCTTTTTGTGGGAAATCTATTTTAAACCTCTCCTACCCCCTTTTTCGACATTTTTACATCAAAACCCAATCAATTTCAATGCTTTTTCATTCCATTAACATCCTTAAGGTAATTTTAAACTCTTTTCATTAATTTGGATCCTTAGATTATGTTTTGGAGAGTTTTGTGCTCTTGATTGGGATTTTCATCATAGGGGTTGGGAAAACTTAATTTTTGTCAAATTTTTGTATAGGATTGGTTTCTTTTGATGATCTGCTTTGGATGTTGGCCCCTTGTGGAAAAAAAAAACATGTATTAAAGGTGGATTTCATGATTTTTATGCATTGTTTCACATGGTGTTCATAGTGTGCATGCTAGGTGTTTGATAAAATGTCTCTTAGGCATTTTCTTGCTTGTTTGAACTCCAATGAGTACCAAACTTTGGGGTTTCTCATGTTTCCTCACTAGGATCATGTTTGGTTCATTGGTTGTGTATTTATCACACCTTGCCCCACATGTGCATTTTCAATGCTTTGGTCATGCGTTGCACATAGCCACCTCTTGCATGCACCTTTGCTACTCTTGTCATGCATTGGACTATACCTTGTTTATTCATCCTAGCATGTCATGTTTACCTTATGCTGTGTAACATTTTTTTGAGCTTCATTTTCTCATTCATCTTACAGCCCTCATGCATCTTTATCTTTGTTCATACCTTCATCTCTTGCCCTCATTTCTCCTTGACCCTTTGTCTATTCGTGTCAAAAAGGGGGAGAGTATACTCTAGAGTAGTATACCAGAGAGTTTTGTCATTTCTATATGCTTCTTCTGCACATTCTTTGGGAGAGAAATTCCATTCCTTGTGCACATTTGTAAGGGGAGATATATTCCATAGGAGAGATGCATATACCAAGGGGGAGAAGACATTGTGTTAATAAGAAAACTTTGTTTTGATTGTGTTTCTTTATGTTTGTTTTCTTGGTTGCTTTATGGTGCTTTGAGTTATGTTTAGTATCTATGCTTTGTTGTTCTCATTGCATCGTGTTTGTATGTTAGACTTGCATACTTCCTTTTGCTATTGTGCTTCATTGATTGCATGTTCGGATGATCATTTACTTTTCTATGTGATCATTGTAGTCATTTCTGTATGACTGTTTTGGTGTATGATCAAGTTGCTCACATTTTTCACATCATGTTTACTTGATCGCAATTTACTTGTTGCATTATACTTGTCCTTTTACTATTTTTTTTTATCTTGAGGGTCTAATGTGTTTTGTGCAAGCGTTTTAGGTTACAAGTATATATGTTCCAAATTCATCACAGCTCCTATGATTCATGATGGGGGGGGGGTGATATGATAGGGGGAGGAAGAGCGTTGTGTTATATTAACTATGTTTTTGCTTTGCTCATAGGTCATCATAATGTGTAGCTATTTAAAACAGTACTTTATATTTGTACCTTAGCTTTGTATCTCAGTACTTTTAGTTAATGTTATACATTTCTTTTAGTATATCACTCTTGTGCCCTTGTTGGATTTATATCCTTAATGCAATTACCTTGTGTTGTTGTATCGGTTGAGTGTTGGACATACAAATGGTTCTTTGCATTGAGCTTATAAGCTTTCATGTCCGGATGTTCATTCTTTGAGTGAATGGTCTTTGTAGTCACTATTTATAGTGATTGCTCGTTTTTGGTCAAGCCATGCTTTATTGATGTTATTCATTATTGCTTGATCGCATTGTGCTTGCTCCGTATGCATTTCAAGTTATCTACTTACAATGATCGTATTCTGTTGTTGTTTTTAAGAAATACTTGTCCGTATAGTTCAAGAGCTTCATAGATTCTAGAGTTAGGTGTGAGTGAGTTTTGTTCAACTATTCCCAACTCACATGTTAAGTCTAGAGTTTGTTTTAGGGTTTTGTCACGGAATAGCCAAAGGGGGAGATTGTAAGGTTGAATTTATTCAATAATTTTGTTGTCTTTATTTTGTGCCAATTTTGCTTAATATTCAGCATTTAGAAACCCTGTATTTAGGTGGGAATCATGTAAGGATAGCATGTGAGAGAGTGTGAAGAAAAGCTGAAGAGTGTGTAGCTAAGAAGAGTCTCGCGACTGGTGAGTCGCCAAAAGAAGCCCACGTGTGAAGCATGCAGGGGGAGCTTGAGGGTCATGCCAGCTGTTGTTAGGATTAGTGCCCTTAAATCCTATTATATAATGCTATGTATGACATGATGTATGACTTAATATTGTGATTGATAAAGTTGTTTTTATTATAATCTAAAATAATGGTAGCATGACTATGAGACATTATCTTATAGTCCATGAGATGCATAGTATGTGATTTATGTCAAAAGTCATAGAAGATATAAATCACAAGTTCTTTGTAAACTCAGAATTGAAGTTCGTAGTTGGTGATGAAATTGGGCATTTCATTTGCGAAGACTATAATGTATCAACTAAGATGATTTGTCTTGATCATGGAAATGGAGATTTCGAGTTGGTATGTTGATATGTTTTAAGAGTTAAGACATATTGAACTGGATCGCTGTGAGATTTATTATTCTCCTAATGACTGTCAAATGAATAATAAATCTCACGACTTTTATTTACATGAACTCTTAATCCTGAGAGGATAATGGACTTGATCATGAAGTGTAGGTTGCTTTGATATATCAGGAGTGAGATCTAAAGTAACGGTCAAAACCTCAGTATGTTGGGCAGCCACATTTAGTGTTGTTGGAACATATATTCTCAAGATGGAATTCATAGTCTCTTAACAGAGATATAAAATATTCTCTTGAGATAAGTTTAATGGGTTCAGTTATATAGAGAGTTAGGCCTAACCACTTTGGTTGGAAGTTGCTAAAGTATATATTTATGAAATTGGATTTCATAAATATATGATTTCATAAATATATGATGAATAACTTTAAAGGATTAAACCAGGTACTCAAGAATAAGATGTAGTAATTTACAAAGTAGCAGTCTACTTTCATGACTTTGTATTACTACGAATATTTTATGAAAGGGTTGCATATATAATAAAGTCTTGGGATATAATTTATAAATAAGGCCTAGAGTGTAACTATATTTATATAATGGAATTAAATATAGTTAATGGTAGCTTTGGACTTGTTAAGAGTTGACAGAAAAGCCCAAGGCCTATTGGAGCTAGTGTCTTATTGGTCCGTTTTGGTCCCACTCCAAGCCACACACTAAAGCCCAATTGGAAGGCCCAAAAGGCTAGCCTAATTAGACAGTTAGTTATAAGGAGAAAAACATACAAAATTTTTATGTATGAAAAAGAGAGACATCATTGTGAAGCGGTGTGTATGTGAGAGTGAAACACTCCATCATTCTCCTTTGGAAAACTGATTGAGAGACCACACTTCTTGGGCGTAAAGTTTTATGTATGAAAAAGAGAGACATCATTGTGAAGTGGTGTGTATGTGAGAGTGAAACACTCCATCATTCTCCTTTGGAAAATTGATTGAGAGACCACACTTCTTGGGCGTAAATTTTATGTATGAAAAAAAGAGACATCATTGTGAAGTGGTGTGTATGTGAGAGTGAACACTCCATCATTCTCCTTTGAAAAACTGATTGAGAGAGCATACTTCTTAGGCGTAAAGTTTTATGTATGAAAAAGAAAGACATCATTGTGAAGTGGTGTGTATGTGAGAGTGAAACACTCCATCATTCTCCTTTGGAAAATTGATCGAGAGACCACACTTCTTGGGCGTAAAGTGGAATTGGAGTGAAAATTAAAAGTATTCCCGAGTACTTCTGATTCTTGTTTTGAATTTCACCGCACCAAGATACGCTCTCCTATTTTAGAATTTTGAAATTTACATTGTACATGTTATCAATTGCGAATGAAGTAGATCCGTTAATTTTCCCCTGGGTACATGCATATTTCCATTAGTTGTCGTACTACAGGACAAAACCTCCAGCTGGCTTGGCAGTTAGCTCACGATTCAAACTTGCGACTCGTTCTAGTTGCGAGCTTGAGTCGCTAGAATGCCTTGTTTGGCTGAAACCAACTTTTCACATTCCATACACACCCTACTATAAACATCCTTATACCCACGAAATGTGTAGAGTTGTCCAGAGAGAATTTTGAGAGAGAAACTCTAGAGAAAAACAAGATTGACTCATCCATAATCTTTATCCTTTGATTCTCCAAATTCCTTTACTCTTACCCTCTCCATTGTTACATCTTTGAGAGGTACATTTAGCCAAATTATTTTCTCACCATACCCATATTTGTGAAAAGGTTATTTAGTGCTTGGGAAGCAGTTAGGAAGGGACCAATTGATATTGGTTGATGCTATGGGCTATAGTGGAATTCGGTAAGCTAGAGAAGACAAAGGTTCGGCGTAACCTTGTTGGAACAAGAAGCTTGGAGGGCTTAGGTACACTGGGTAGATTAGGCTTGGAGGGTCTTCTGTTGTTCATGTATCCTAACTTCATTCTCTAGTGGATTATTGACCGCTTGGAGGGCGGCGGAGAGGTTTTACGCTGAGGACTTCGGTGTCCTCTTCGATAACACATCGTTGTGTTATTTTTGTGTTTGCATCTCTCTTCCCTTAATCTTTACCTTTAAATTGCTACTGTGGTTGTGATTAATTTCGGTTTAGATTGTTTTACCAATTCTGATTTAGCTTATTTTCATATTCCGCACATACATTGTTTGATAATAGGCTTGTGTTGGTAATTTGTAAATTGTGAGTCTAAATGTTCATAGGTGTTTTTTACACCTTTTGAACATTCACTATCAATAAGAGGGTACCCTTTATATCTCTTGTTTGTTCAACTATATATCTTGTGTTGACCTAATTCTAAAGGATAAATAAAAGATGTAAATAATTGGTGGATGACCCAAAGTTATGGCAAACCCTAAGATATTGGGACGAAAAGAAAAGAAGTTCTCACATATGAGAGACTTATCCTAAAGTCTAAAGGCATGTATTAACTTGAAAGGTTCATAAGACCATAGCCTAGTTGCTATCATAAGCCTAAATCAAAAGGCTTCTTGAAAAGGAGAACCTTAGACCTAGGGCAACAAATATGCTATAGACTTAGCATCCAACATCCTACAAAGTCAATATGAACTACCCTAATCTTAGGTCTCCTTGTTGTATGCTAATGCTCAAATGATGAGAGATTCATAAGCTTTAAGAGGATGGCCACAATATGTTATAATTAGAGGGCTACTTCGAAAAACAATTTCAAGAAAAGAAGAAAGGCTTTTACAAAGAAGAAAAGTTTTCAAAAAAAATAATCTTTTGTAAATATTTTTTTTAGAAGTGGAATTAAAAAAAAAAAAATCTTTTGCAAAGAAAAAATAATTCAAGAAAAAAATGTTTTGCAAAGAAAAATTTTTGAAGGAAAAGAATTTTTAAAAAATACTTTGTAATTTTTTTCAAGAGTGGAATTTTCAAAAAGAAAAGGAAGAAAAGTTTTCAAGATAAAAAGGAAGAAAAGCTTTCAAGATAAAAAGAAAAAAAATTTGAAAAGAAAAATTCAAAAAGAAGATAAGAGATGATCTACAAAGCCATGATACAACCTAAGTTTTGAGCCCATTCAAAAAAAAAAAAAAAATTTCGATTCAAGTGGGCCCTAGATCTTGAGTATACCATAGACTTTGGAGGAAGACATTGGGCCATAAAGTCATAACATACCATAACTTTTAGGTCGAAATTCAAAAATATTTTCCAAAAGCAAGAGAGCCTAAAATCATGAGTATGTTATAGGCTTTATTGAAAAGATGTTAAACCAATCCATTTTTTGGGAAAGTTTCGAAACCCTAAAAACCTAAAGACAGGGGTAGGCTCACCAAGAGCCTAATAAGGATTAAAAGAGGAAATTTTTTCAAACCAATTGACCAAACTCTTTGAACTACGTGTTAGGATTAGTGCCCTTAAATCCTATTATATGATGCTATATATGATATTATGTATGACATGATGTATGACTTAATATTGTGATTGATAAATTTGTTTTATTATAATCTAAAATAATGGTAACATGAATGTGGGAAATTATCATATAATCCATGAGATGCATAGTATGTGACTTATGTGAAAAGTCACAGAAGATATAAATCACAAGTTCTTTGTAAACTTAAAATTTGGTACGTAGTCGGTGATGAAATTGGGTATTTCATTTAAAAAGACTATAACATATCAACTAAGATGATTTGTCTTGATCATGGAAGTCGAGACTTCTAGTTGATGTGTTGGTATGTTTTAAGAGTTAAAACATATTGAACTGGATCGTTGTGAGATTTATTATTCTCCTAATGACTGTCAATTGAATAATAAATTTCATGACTTTTATTTACATGAACTCTTAATCCTGAGAGAATAATGGACTTGATCATAAAGTGTAGGTTGCT
Source organism: Castanopsis chinensis (assembly GCA_032878915.1). Classification (NCBI taxonomy): domain Eukaryota; kingdom Viridiplantae; phylum Streptophyta; class Magnoliopsida; order Fagales; family Fagaceae; genus Castanopsis; species Castanopsis chinensis. Next base: position 2,009,653 of record JAVQMG010000130.1, on the reverse strand, counting down.
TTGATAAATCAGGAGTGAGATTTAAAGTAATGGTCAAAACCTCAGTATGTTGGGTAGTCACATTTAGTGTTGATAGAATATATATTCTCAAGATAGAATTCATTGTCTCTTAACGGAGATATAAAATATTCCCTTAAGATAAATTTAATGGGTTTGATTATTCAGAGTGTTAGGCCTAACCACTTTAGTAAGGAGTTCCTAAAGTATATATTTATGGAATTAGATTTTATAAATATATGATGAATAACTTAAAGGATTAAACCGGGTACTCAAGGAATTAAGATGTAGTAATTTACAAAGTGGCAGTCTATATTCATGACTTTGTATTACTACGAATTTTTTATGAAGGGGTTGCGTGTATAATAAGGTCTTGGGATATAATTCATAAATAAGGCCTAGGGTGCAACTATATCTATATAGTGGTATTAAATATAGTCAATGGTAACTTTGAACTTGTCAAGAGTTGACAGAAAAGCCCAAGGCCCATTGGAGCTAGAGTCTTATTGGTCTCTTTTGGTCCCACTCCAAGCCACACACCTAAGCCCAATTGGAAAGGCCTAAAAGGCTAGCCCAATTAGATAATCAGTTAGTTATAAAGGGAGAAACATACATAATTTTTCTTTAAGTGGGTGTAAGAGACACTATTGAAAAATAGTATGTATGTGAGAGTGAAACACTCTATCATTCTCCCTTAGAAACTGATTGAGAGACCACACTTCTTAAGCGTAAAGTGGAATTGGAGTAAAGATTAAAAGTATTCCCAAGTGCTTCCGATCTTTGTTTTGAAATTCATCACACCAAGGTATGCTCTCTTGTTCTTGAATTATGAAATTTGCATCGTGCATGTTATCAATTGAGAATGAAGTAGATCCTTTTATTTTCCGTTGCGTGTGTTTTGTATGAGATACAGACCATGATTATTCCAACACTAGGGGCAAGGCCCATTTGAGAATGAAAGATAAAAATGAATCAAAAATTTGAAATTAGGGGCAAGGCCCTCATGAGGGGAGAGAGTGAACATTCAAGATGAGCTTTGTAATGGGACAAGCAAAAGATTTTGATGTGTTGAGATAAAGCTTGGTCACTTTTTTTTTTCTTCAAAAAAAAAATCTAAAAAAAGAAAGAAAAGAAAGATGTGGACTTCTAAATGTCATGTCTCATTTTAAATACGAGTTCAAACAATTTTTCATAAGAAAATAAATTTTCCAAAGCATGATCGGCTTGCATTATAAATGGGGCAATGATCTTTGTGTTTAAATTGTTTATGAGACCATTTTCATAAGGTCAAATAAAGATGTGGGCTAACCTTGCAAAATTCATAAACAACCTATGCTTAAGTCCAAATGAGGCTGAGAGAGTGAGATGTGTGACTTGTAATTGGATTCAAAGCCCAATGAAAAAAAGCAAAAAAAGAAAAAAAAAGAAAAAGAAAAAAAAAAAATGTTGGGCTTGGATCCAAGTGAGGAAAATGAGAGTGTGAGAAGTGTGAATGATGTAATTAGGGTTTAAGCATAGGGAAACATGAATTTTGAAAGATTGATGTAGCTCATGCTATTTCTAAGCCCAAGATAATGAAGTGATACAAGACTAGAACACAAATGAGGCATACATTTAGTCCACATTTTGATCCAAGCAAGAAAAGTTGATTAAGACTTTGAGTCCAAAACTCTAAAAGACATTGGGAGCACATATTTATTTGATCAAATTTTATTTTGAGTACAATAATACTCCCTGTTAAAAATAACTTCCTAAGCTCACTCGGTTTCAATCACCTACCCCTAGTTGCCTAAAGGAAGTTGACGCTACTGTATTAGAAGACATGGTTGAAACTACTAGTGACGCAATTGAGAAGATTATCCAAATGTTGACTAAGCATGGAGAAATGCTAGCCCAATTGGGAAATTGCCTAGGATGTTTGGAAGAAGGAAGAAGGAAGAAACCCCAACAAGATAAGGAAGGTGAGGAAGATGAATTTAATCATGACAAGGATGGGAAGATAGACAAGATAGCTATTGAGACTGCCATGATGATGGAAAAGATGGAAAAGATGCAACAAGTCTTTTCGCAAGGCTCAAGGGATGGATGACTTCTTGTATACTATAGGTGGATTGGGCTCAACCCCATTAGCGCCATTACCTCCCAAGTTCCAGATTTCTGATGTTGAAAAGTTTGATGTAAGTAGTGATCCAAGGCAACATATTCGACAATATTTGAGCTTGGTTGGAATGAAGAGATAGATGAGAAGCAAGCTTTATGTGCCTTCGCCATGTCTTTCACGGGAAATGCATTGAAATGGTACTACAACTTGAATCCAAGCAAGACTAAGGTGTGGAATGAGCTAGTGGATTTATTTGTGGACCAATTCATCTCCATCACCATGATTGATGTGACTTCAAGAGACTTGGAAACTACTAAGCAAGGGTTCAACGAGACATTTTCTGAGAATATGATGAGGTGGAAGAACAAAGATTCAAGGATGCTTAATAGGCCAAATGAAAAGGATCGGATTAACATGATCATCAAGAACTTGCTTCTAGCATATGATAATAGGATTTTGTCATTGCCTTTCAATTCCTATGCGTAGTTATGTGATTGTGGTACGAGAATTGAAGATGCCATTAACACTAGACAATTGGACCTAAATAAGGCCAAGCTTCAAGCCAAGAAAGTATTCAATGAAAGAGAACAGGGTGGTGCTCTCAACAATGTGAATGTTGTTCTTGCTCGACTACAAAAGAGGGTGTTTGATGATCTCCAAATGCCTTTATCAGAAGTACTAGCGGTCTTTACTAAGGGGGGGGGGCACCTTACGCCACTTGTTCCTACTCCTCTTCTGAATTGAATCCCACCAAGTTGGAATAGAAATGTCTATTTTGCATTCCACCAAAGGATAGGACACAATACATATAGTTGGCTAAGGTTGAAGCATAAAGTTTAAGATTTGATAGATCAAGGGGTGATTGCCAAGCCACAACCTCAAGAAATGGGCGAGTGAGGAACATGCAAGAATGAATAAAGGGATGTGCCTAAGAGATTTGATCCATGTGAAAACCTTTTTAGAGGATGAGCCATTTCAATTTTGTTGAGTCTTTTTCAATTATCATGTCTCCAATTTACCGAGTCTATTTGAGTCTTTCTTAATGTTGTGTTGTTGAGTCATGTTCCTTTGAATTCTCAAATGAATGTTATTTAACTTTCAATAAAGATGGTTATTCAAATATGACATGTATCATGTGATCTCTTGTACTAGTTTTGAAATGAATGAGTCCTTAAACCTAATAAACATTGGTTAATCCATATAAGGAATCAAAAGATGAGATCGTCTTAGTTCATTTGATTATAAAGAGCAAGCATGAAATTGAGAAAGTGGGTGAGAGAGAAATAAAAAAAAAGACTTCGTTCAAGTGAGAGAGTACACAAGAATGAGAAGGATGAGTAATGAAAGATTCCTCAAAGCACAAGCCATGAGTGAGTTCAAAGATGGGAAAGAGAAATTGAATGAATAACTTGTGGTTTCGCTTGGATAACACTACGATGATGAGAAATTGATGAGATGAAAAGGCTAATGTAGGTTTGGAAAGGCTAAGCAATCAAGGTTGAAGGGATAAGAAGCCATCTTTTTGCTACCCTTTTTACAATGAAAGATTATTTTCACTTGCTAACCCTGTTGAGCCTAAATGAATTCCTTCTTTATACCCATACCAAGAGATTACCCGCTACTTAAGAGATGGTGATTTGAAAGGGTTACCTTTAACACTAGGGACATATTCTAATATTGGAAAGGATCATCTCTATTCTAGGGGCAAGTTTTGTGGTTAAATGATATAGAGATGTGAGGATGATTTATAAATGAAAGAATACCCCTTTTCCCAACAAGGGGCATGGAAAAAGAAGAAAGGGAGAAAAACAAAGAAAAAGTAAAGGGGAGATACAAGAAAAGAAGAGAGGAAAAGGAAAAGGAAAATGAGAATCAAAATGGACAAGGAAAAATGGATGAAAAAGAAGAAAATAATGCGAGCACGAGATGGGTAGTAATCCTATGAATTTTGGAAAGCCTAGCCTTAGTAGTGAACAGAAAAAAGAGAAAAAGAAAAGGAAAAAAAAAAAAAAAAGAAAGAAAAGAAAGAAGAAAGACCCGCTAGGTTGAAAACCTGAAAGGGCAACTTAGATAGAAGTTAGGGCACCTTGAAAAGAAGGGAAGAAGAGAAACAAGGAAAATTGTGAACTCAATCCAAGCTAAGGACAAATCATGAATGGGAATGACAAAGGAATAAACACACAAGTGAAGATGAGACTAGCTCCAAGCTAAAGCACCCATGATGAGGAGAAAAGTGACCATACATGAGAGATGAGTTGATTTAAGAGATTACAATAAGAGGGAAATGAGAGAAGTGAGGTGTGCATGTTAAAACAAGGACAATGATCGAGTTGACTAGAGATGATCAAATTTTAAATTCGTATTTGGACTAATCAATGAAGATGGTAGGTGATTCATGCAAAACTAGTTCAAAGAGAATATGAATTGATGTGCAAAATCACATGGATCCATGATCCCTTGTTTTCTTACCTCATTTCTTCAATTCCTCCAAAATTTCTTCAAGGAACTCTTTGTATTCAAATCATGTTGTGCTTTAATATCTCTAAACTCATGTTATGCTTGAAGCTTCTTTATTTTAGAGTCTCTTTCAACTTGTTGTGTTCATAAATATCCATTTGCCTGAAAACTCTTGTCATGTTTGAAACTTCATTGGTCTAGAATATCTTTCAAGTACCTTTGATCTTCATCTAGAGGTGTTAGGAATTCTAGCGAATTGATGGTCATTCAAAGGCAAAAGGTGCATAATAATAACAATGAAGTGAATGAATGGCGTGTTGAGTATATATGTGCCCCATAAAAAGAAAACAATGCAATGAGCCCATGGTTTAATCAACTCTTCTGTGCTAATGCTCTAATTGGGACGATGTTTTTTTATAAGTCCAAAAAAATGGGAAAGAAAATTGGGAAAAGGAGGTGAGATGTTGAAAATAAAGAAAAAAAGAAAAAAAAATGAATGATGAAGATCCAAAAAGAAATGAGGAATTGGAAAATGAGAGAAGAAAAAGAGAATATAAAGATGAAGATGAGAAGAGAGAGAATGAAAGAAAAGAAGAGGAAAAAAAAAGAAAAAGGTGAGAAGAGAAAAAGAAATGATGAGAAGATAAGAATGAGAGATTAAAAAAGAGAGGAGAGAGAGAAAAAAAAGAGGAAAAATGGTTAGAAGATAACAAAAGAAGGGAAAAAGAAAAAGAAAAAGAAAAGAGAGACGAAAAAAGTGAAGAGAATATTTTGAGGAATGATGTGACATGTTGTGCCTGTGGTTCAGTCCTGATGTGTTTGGACCAAACCTGATGTGACCTGTTGTGATTGGTTTTGTCTTGATGTGTTTGAACCAAACCTAATGTGAAATGTTGTGATTGGTTCTGTCCTGATGTGTTTGGACCTAACTTGATGTCACCCGTTGTGCCTTGGTTTTGTCTTGCTCTGTTTGGACCAAACCTGATGTGATCCATTGTGTTGATGTGACCTAATTGTTGTGAGAAATCTAAGAGATTCAAGGAAGTTTCAAAATTCAAAGATGAATTCAATAATTCAAGAGAGAGATTGGCCCTTAAAAAGAAAATCAAGAATTTCAAAAGTTTAAGGAGAATTTCAAAAGAAAAGATTTCAAGTGTCAAAAATCCAAGAAATATTTTAAAAATGGAAGAAAGTTTTCTAAAATGGATGGATTTGAATGATGAATTTCTTAAATGATTTTCATTCCTTAAATAATGATTTTTTTTTTTGGAAATAAATGATATATGCCTTGAATGATGAATTCTTTGATGTGTGATGTTGAGTCTCTGGAGCTTTTTTCTGATGATATGATGTTGTGTTGGTGTGCTTATGATGATGTTGTAATGTGTTGATAACATAATGTGTGATGTGTGATTTTTGGCTTAGGATAGTAGCCATTGATGTTATGTTGATGTGTTTTGACTTAGGATAGTTGTCCTTCTTGTTGTGTGCCTTTGATTCTAAGTTCAGGGTATCAAACTTAGACTCTTTGATGATTGATGTTGTGTTTTATGATGTGTGATGTGTGATTTTGACTTTGGATCGTATCCATTAATGTCGTGTTCATGGTGTGTTGTTGATGTGATGATAACATGGTATGATGATGTGATGGGTTTTCTTTTTCGCTTGGGATAGTAATCGCTTTTGTTTGTTTTCCTCTCTATCCAAGGTTCAGGATAATGAACCAAGGAGAATAAGGACTTGCAGAATCCAGTGATTAGATTTTGCACCCACACCCCATATTTTCTTGCATGTTTGTGTATTTGTGTTGTGTGTGTGTGTGTGTGTGTGTGTGTGTGTGTGTGTGGACTTAAAGTTTGTTAACCTACAAAATGGTTTGTTTCTTCAAGCTTTTGACTACACTTGTGGAGCAAGTATAGCCAAAAAAGGAGCATCTATAGACACCTCATTTTGTATTCGGTTAATAAACGTTAGTTCTTGGTCCCAACGATGAGCTTGACATGTCTACAAAAGGTAATTGAAGTTATTTTGATAGTTTGGAAGTAATCACTACTCAAAATTGCTTAAATCACTTTGAAAACAATGCTGAAAAATAACCTTTGCTCACTGTTTTGATCATAACTTTTGCCCACAAAGAATGTTTGAGTGAGGTTTGTTTCATTGGAAAGTAGACATCTTAGGCTTCAATTTGAACACAAATTTTGTGTAATTTAGACTTAAAAATTGAGTGAGTTATGACTGTTTGAAGTCAGGCCATCAAAGATGTCAGACTTAGGGTTTCTGGGGATACATGAGTGAGCGAAAAGCATGCATGTGTGTGCATCCCCCAACTTGTGTACACAAGTTGAGTTCTAAAGGCCCAAAACTTCATTTTTTAGGGCACAAAGCCTCCCTATTTGATGGGATCCAGACCCTAGACCCTTTGGAACATCCAAAACCCTCTAAATGAGTCTGAAAACCCTAGTTTAAACATATGAATACAATCTTAAGCCTCCAAACTCAAACCCTAGCAAGAGGGAGTTTATTTTTCACCTAAAGTCTTCCAAAAAACTTTTCGAACTTAGAACTTTCTGCACACACATCATTGAGCACGTTTTTGGCTTTTCAAAAACCGGTCTCTATTACTCATTAGGGCAGAAACTATTTACTAATCTCTTTCAAAACCCTTTTCAAAAAATATTTTCAAGAACATCTTTTTATTTTGAGTTGTGATTACCTATGAACTGTTGAATACTTTGATGTTCTTCATTGTCATTCAATCTTGTTGTGTAGGCATTGAGGGGCTTGTTAAAATATCAACCAAGTTGTGTTCCACAAGCAAGGTGAGTCTCTCTCCATGACTCTTCCTTAATTTAGGGTTTTATAACTTGTGTTCTTTCTGTCTTAATTTGATTTATTTGTTATAAATGCTTAGAAATATGTTTGCTTTGTTTAATTTTGTTTTGTTGCGTCTTATCATGTTTTGATTGGAAAGTTGAATAATTGGATATATTAATAAATGTGTTTTGATGTGTTAAGTGTTGTTCTTGTTTGTTGTTAGATCCAATGCATGTTTAGGAATAGATTTTGTTTTTTGTTTTTGTTTTTATCTTGGATATCTTTGTTGTTAGTTTAGGTTGTTTATTTTTATCTTAGAAGCATGTTATGTTGTTAGTCTCTTTGGTTTTTATCTTTGCTTTGTTTTCTGTATTTTAGTTTTCGGGTTAATGTTTGAGGTGTGTGTGTGTGTGTGTGTACGCATGCTTTTGCATGCGTACACATATTCAAAGTATGTGTATGCATACAACTAGCCCGCATACACAGGCTTATGTATGCGCACACATACTCATGCTTAAAAACCCTAATTTGAGTTTTCTACTTCTATTTCTGATAGACCAAGAATGTATTGACTCCTTTGGTAAATTAATCAATTAATTAGCCAAGTTAATTAATTAGATTCAATTACACGCAATAAGCTTGGTAGCATAAACAAATCACCAATTAAGTTAAATGCAGCGGAAAATAAATTTGACATAGGTGATTTGTTTACGAATGGTGAAAACCACCGAGGAAAAACCTCGCTAGGTGAATTTAAGGTCACCACTCCCGAGAATTCACTATTATCAAAACAAGCGGTTACAAGTAAAAGGAATCCTAGTACCTAATACCAACCTACAGTTGAACCCTTACCACAATACCCAATTGGATTTTCAATGTAGTGACAATCTTTCCTTTCAATGCACGGCTCCGAGTACATGACTAACCAATTGATGCACGGATCCAAGTACGTGACTAACACACCAACTTGAGGAAGATTTTGGTTGCAAAATTCTTTCCAATGATGAAGATCAAGAAGCTCCTTAGTTACAAAACCCTTGGCACAAAGACGCAGTAGCTTCTACAAAGAATATGATGAACTGGGGCAAATTGTCTCCGAGCACAATATGCATGAATAATCACTTTGCATCACAATTGTAACAACCTTTGCATCCCTTTGGGCAGCCCTTAAAATAATCCTTATATATGTTTAGGGTTATGAGAAAAGAAACCTTACACAAGTACACTTGGATATGCGTGAAATTAGATCTGGAAATCGAAATTTCGTAGTTCTCTTCAGATACAACTTCTGTTAAGCTGTTGTCGAGCTCCAATATTAAATCTCAGTAGATGAGATCTGTCGAGCTTTAATGAACAATACTTTTTCAATTGTTTCTTGAATAGACTTGCATGGCTTTAATACTAAACTTGAACTCTTGTTCCTTAAAGTACTAAACCCTTCCTAGATCTACCCAATTACAAGTAAAGTGCGTTTTGTCAAAGGATTAGCCAATTTACATAACATATGTCTCTAGCAATATCCATATATGTCCTAACAATTTCTTTATTTCTTTTATATCATATGCTTCTGTTTTTGTCTCTTTTTATGTATTTGAGTCCTTGTTTGGTTGTTTGTTTGTCTTTGACATGTTAGATTAGGGTTTCGCTTTTTTGTTTTATTTGCGTTACAATGAACATGCATATGATATGATCATGCATTGATGCATAGGTGCAGTGATGTAGTAAGGCAAGTAAGGTAAGGCACGTATTCATATGTTTAGGGCTAATATATATGATATGAGAGTTTGAACGGGTATGTTTGTGTTCTTGATATTCTTTATACTCTCTAATAATTCTTTGATTTTGCCATGATCTTTTGGCTACCTTGGATGAGATAATATGAGAGATTGATAGATGTATGTTACGGTTTTGGGATGTAATGTCATGATGATTGCTATATGAATGCTAGTGTGTTTGTGAGTATAGAATGCAATATTGATTTTGTCTTTAATGAGATTAAGATGTAAGACACAATAAGTGGAAGCCGACCAATGGGTTGGGCAATTTTGGGTGCCTAACACATTCCTAAATCTGTACCTAAACTCCAAATCTATACTCTGGTAGTAAGATCAGTCCTTCCTTGTAAGGGCACTATATTTATGGTTTCTAGACCTAATCTTGGTGGTGACTTCATCTTTTCTCCGCCTCAGTCCACTCGGCTGAGGCGTATTCCCCTTTCCTTTAAGGAGGAAGCCACTATGCCCACATCCATAATTAATCTAATTATCAAGTTGGCCTTAAAACTGGTTAAATATAGTGTCTTGACAGGTCATAAACCCAACAACAATTAAGTTTGTTCCTTAGCTTTTGGTTCATTGTCTCTTGAACATTGGTTGCCTTATGTTAATTTCTAATTGTGAACATGGAATAAATAGGATGCTAATGTTTAAATTGTGTGTTTAGGGTGGGTTCTTTAGTAAGGGTTCTTTAGGAATAGTTCAAGAGCATAAGTGAAGGCTAGTTGTATGCGATTTGGTAGTTGTGGATGCCTAACACCTTTATATGAACATTCCCTAACTGTGAACTTAGTCTAAGCTTGCGATCCTTTGCTTATAGGATTCAAAGTGGTTCTTGATCAATTCAAAATCGAGTTGTAATTCCTTCTTTGCCTTAGTCGACGAGGCTTGTGGCATATTTTTAGGCCTAGTGTAGGATGGGTCTACACTAAGAAACCTGACCTCGCTTCACAATGGTTCATTATTGGAACCTCTATTGAAATCGATGGGTCCTAAGCCGAAGGATCCAAAGTAACTTTACAATATGTTTTCATGACCTAATAAGCTAGTGTTCATTGGAACCATCATATTCGACATAATGGGAAGCAAGCATGTTTTATACTTCCTTATTGGCTGTGTCATAACAGCCAAATTCCATGTTGATAGATGTAGTGGAAGTGCTATAATGAAAGATAATGATATGATGATTTGTGCTTTCCTAGTCTTCAAGGTGGGATTTGAAGTTTAATCTCTTTCTCATTCTTAGGGGGGCCTACATTCTGAGTGACATAAATCTAAAGCTTGTGGCCTTTAAGGAAGTTACACATAGCTGAAGCATAATGAGTACAATCCATATTAAGAACTATAGGGTGAGAGAGATCATTTTTGCCATTTAGAAAATTCCAACGACAAACAAACAAAATTTGACATTAGTGTCAATTAACTATTATCTTTGATATACCATGTTGAATATGATAGAATAAATATAGAAGAGGAAGCATAAAATAAGGAATACAAGAATACAAAGGTTATGTGGTTCAGTCGAACTGCATACATCCATAGAGGAAACTCTTAAGGGCTATATCCTTATCATATATAAGAGTGTAATAAAATCCTATGTTATAATGAATATAACATGCGCATATTTAGGAGGCTAAATCTTAGACTGACATACACCAATTATTGTTTATTAATAAACTTGCAGTACAAGTAGAAGACTTGCCTTGCACACAAGGTAGGATTGGACCTAAGCCTATTACATTGGGCTATATATCTCTAATTAACAGTGTGAAAATTGGCTAAGGTGTAGTTCATTATGATCAAAGTCCATAGTAACGTAAAAGTGGTAGCTGACTTGGCTTTAGGTTGTTGGTGTGATAGATTACGTAGTAGCTAGTGTGACAAGCTGATATGGTATGGCGATGTGGTAGATTCAGGGGTGGATTCATGCATTTGGGGGCCTCAGGTGAAAACTGGATTGAAGTCTTTATATACATATATACATACATACATACACACACATATATATAGATATAGATATAGATATATATATATATATACACACACACACATATATGTATCTATGTGTGTGTGGAGTCCCTTCCAGCAGCCCCACCCAAGGTAGATTAATAGGTACTGTATTGCGATCCAAAACAATTAACTTGTAGAGGTAGGTTATCAAGGTTAACCTCTCAAGCTCAATTAACTATGTCAAATGATTTAAAGCAAAATAGGCTATTGAGAAAAGATTAAAAAAGATAGATATTAAAAATAGATTAATTCTATGGAATTAGTTCACAAAACGTTCCCTTGGTTTCAATACTTTTGAGTACACTCTATAGATATTTTTCCCAAAATCCTCTCACTAATTGAAAGAGCTCCTCTCCATTTTATAGTATCTGGGCTTCAGCTTAGCCCTCCACTTGGGCTGCTCTAGATCCTTGTATGTATACTTGTCCCATTAGCTCTTGTTGGTGATGATAGAGTAGCTTGCAAGCTGTAAAGACATTATTCAGGGGTCATTCTGCTATTAATGCGGCAAGTTGAGTTAGTATGGTGCATTCAATGTGGAGATGATGAGTACTTTATCAAGATGTTTCCTCCTTCTCTTGCCTGCAGGTCTTTATTCTCCTTCTCGACCCTTCTTAGTTTTGGGTGGGAACTTGAGTCCCCCCCGAGGTAAGCTTTATCCTCGGGCTTCTTGGTTTCCATTATCTTCTTGGGTTTTGGCGTTTGGTTATCTTGTCTAGTTTAGACCCAATTTCAAGACAAGTTTGGCACATTTGATTCCTCGGAATGCATTAATGCCTTGTGCTTTTGCTCATCATGTTCCACCTTCCCACAATAGCCCCCCTGAAACCTCACTTCTCGTCGCGTTTAGAGGAGGGGAGTTTGGTTTAGGATAAGATGTTGGAACGTGCTGGTTTATTTTCCATGTAAGAGCGTCTTTTCAGCCGTTCTGGACATGTTCTTGATGCTTTAGAAATTATAATGATGCATTCAATGCTGAATAAGACTGCTTGTTCCCCCTTCTTCAGTCAGATGGGAATCCTACAGTTGAGGATTCCTTTAGTAAAGAAGCGGGAAAATTACCGTCTCTTTTTAACCCCTATATAAGGGGAAGCTAGGGTCATTTCTTTCACTTTTAGAAATTATTACTCACCAGTCTAACAGGCCTACTTGAGGAGTCTTACTTCACTTCCTTGAAGGTTTCCCATTTTTCAGAGTAATATTTCCCAACTTCATCTCTTAGGATGGGTAGGTTTACTGGCCTTGTATACAGCCTTGAGAACTGGGAAGCTTTCAAGGCTAAGTATGGCATCCCGGCTAGGGTGACCATAAGGCATTACGAGTTAGAAGAGTGGTATACCAAGAGAGCCATCAGGGAGGTAGCTGTTCCCATGATTGCCTTCATCAAAGGAGGTATAATGATTCCCATGTGCAGGGTCATGAAGGACTTCCTCATTTTATATAGACTTTGCCCTAGCCAATGCTCCCTAAATCTTTTTAGGGTATTAGATAGTGTAGACCGGTTGAACAAAAAGATGGATGTTAACTTAACCCACCATGATGTTAATTGCGTGTATAGTTGCCAAGATAGTAAAGATATAGGGTTTTATCTCAGAACTAGGGTCCTAGCCATTTGTTTAATCTCTTGTCTTCCTGAGACTAAGAAGGGCATGGACAAGGAATTTTTAATTATCTCAGGGGATTGGCATCATGGATTACACTGTCCTACCCGAGAGGGAACGCCAAGTAGGGGAAGCAATGGGAGCCTAGGAATTTTAGTCTTTTCGAGTGCTGTTCACTTTATTTTTATATTATGATGATTTTTTTAATTATTATATATATTGTTTTTTGCTTGTACATTCACCTTTTGACTTCCTCTCTTGGCTACTGTTGTAGACAAGGATTTTACTACCAAGAATTGTGGTTTGGTGAATTTTGAAGATCTTAACTATATTTTGAGGTCTGTGATCTTCTTACATAAAGACGGTCAACTTAGAGCAGCTCACGTCATCCTTGGGTATACTCCTATATCAACGTGCTTCCAATCTCCGAAGAACGTTATCAAAACCAAGGACCCTCGGCTAGCTTGGATTGACATAGCTATTGAGGGATTCCTTTGACGTCCTCCACCCAAAAGAAACCAGTTGGTCGAGCTCTCAGCCCAATAAGTTTCCTAACTTATCGAGTTTGAGGAGGAACCTATACCATATGAGGGGCCAATATCACCCAAGACTGAGGAACAAGAGCCCAACTTTGTAGATCTCAAGGAAGGAGCCCTACTCTATAGATCTTGAGGAAGACTTTGAGGTTTTTTTTATCTACCTAGCCTAATTAAAGACACCATTGACAACTCATCAGTCCTTGTTGAAATAAGTAGTAATTAGGAGGTCGTTAGCACACCGGAAGGGATGGTGATTTAGAAGAAAACACTGAACTTATGAGCATTGTTGGAGTCTCATGCCGGGGAGGCTATAAATAAGGTTCAAATCATTCTGAGGCCCTCTACCCTTATTCCCCCTCAACCTTCTCCCCCCAAGTCGGCCAATAAGAAGAGAAAGAGGGACAAAAGACCCTAAAAAGAGACTACAGAAGGAGGAGAGATTCAAGGGTATCTCCCTCATGAGTAGGCCAAGTGGTTGAAGACCACCTAGAGCCAGCAAAAAAGAGTTTTCAGTGAAGGTTGGAATTCTCTTTTGGCCCTGGATGGCTCCCCTTTCCTATCAAACTCCTCTATCATGGATTTTAACCATGGAAGGGTTGGCTACGTAGCTGACACTATGGAGCAAGCACTCCTCCTCCCTTAGGACATGGCCATGCTTCGAAACCTTAAAAAGCACGAAGTGTTCTTTTTCCTTAAGAGGGACTTGGCAATGGTGAGCTTCTTGAACATTTTTTACTCCTATTTTCGTTTTTTAGCAATTCCTACTCACCTTTCTTTGTTTTGCTTTGTCCAGGCTGTCCAAACGTCCTTTTTCGTCAAGGAATGGGTGGACTAAGTCATATACGAGCGTAAGGAGGAGGAGGTCAAGCAGGCTGCTATTGTCAAAGCTTAAGCCCAAGCTGAGGAGAAAGCTAAAAAGTCCTGAGGCAGTTGTCATTGGGTTTGAGAGGCAGGCATATGAGCAGCTCGTTTATCTCCGGATAGCTAAGAAGCAGCTAGCTCTCGCTCTGGAGAAGATCGAGATCCAAAAGAAAGAGCTGGAGGGAAATATGGAGGACCTAGCAAAGGTTGAACAGGCGGCCTACGAACTTGGGTAGTTAGGCCTACTTCAAGTCTTAACTCAAGAAGGTGTGCTGAGGTTTCTACCTCTAAGTTGTTAGGATATGTGTCTTTAAATCCTATTATATGATGCTATGTATGACATTATGTATGACTTAATGTTGTGTTTAATAAAGTTGTTTATTTTTATCTAAAATAATGTAACATGAATATTTGGACATTATCATATAGTCTATGAGATGCATAGTATGTGATTTATGTGAAAAGTCACAGAAGATATAAATCACAAGTTCTTTGTAAACTCAGAATTATAGTTCGTAGTCGGTGGTAAAATTGGGCATTTCATCTGCGAAGACTATAACGTATCAACTAAGATGATTTGTCTTGATCATGGAAGTGGAGACTTTTAGTTGATACGTTGATATGTTTTAAGAGTTAAGACATATTGAACTGGACCGCTGTGAGATTTATTATTCTTCTAACGACTGTCAAATGAATAATAAATCTCACGACTTTTATTTGCATGAACTCTTAATCCTGAGAGAATAATGGACCTGATCATGACGTGTAGGTTGCTTTGATATATCAAGAGTGAGATCTAAAGTAACGATCAAAACCTCAGTATGTTGGGCAGCCACATTTAGTGTTGATGGAACATTTATTCTCAAGATGGAATTCATAGTCTCTTAACGGAGATACAAAATATTCCCTTGAGATAAGTTTAATGGGTTCAGTTATTCAGAGAGTTAGGCCTAATCACTTTAGTAAGAAATTACTAAAGTATATATTTATGAAATTGGATTTCATAAATATATGATGAATAATTTTAAAGGATTAAACCGAGTATTCAAGGATAAGATGTAGTAATTTTTAAAGTGGCAGTCTATATTTATGACTTTGTATTACTACGAATATTTTATGAAGGGGTTGCGTGTAAAATAAAGTCTTGGGATATAATTTATTAATAAGGCCTAGAGTGCAATTATATTTATATAGTGGTATTAAATATAATTAATGGTAACTTTGGATTTGTCAAGAGTTGACGGAAAAGCCCAAGGCCCATTGGAGCTAGTGTCTTATTGGTCCCTTTTGGTCCTATTCCAAGCCACACACTAAAGCCCAATTGGAAAGGCCCAATAGGCCGGCCCAATTAGATAATCAGTTAGTTATAAAGGGAGAAACATACAGAATTTTTTAATGTGATTTTTCGAAAAGAAAAATAAAGAGTGTGAGACACACTTTCATTCTCCCTTTGGAAACTGATTGAAAGACCACACATCTTGGGCGTAAAGTGGAATTGGAGTGAAGATTAAAAGTTTTCCCAAGTGCTTCTAATCTTGTTTTGAATTTCTCCACACCAAGGTACGCTATCTTGTTCTTAAATTCTGAAATTTACAGAGTGCATGTTGTCAATCATGAATGAAATAGATCATTGTTTGTTGCTTTCGTTATGCGTTTTGTATGAGATACAAAACCAGATTTTTATCCAACATAAGTGTGGGCTAAGGCTCTAAATGCCATTAGAGTAGACCCTTCCTCTAAATTGAAGGATGTTGGGAAGTTCATTTTTCCTCCTACTATTCGAGACAAGGCCAGCTCATTAGCTTTAGGGATAAGCCTAATAGCTCCTGCTTTCCAAGTTCAACCTGATGGGGAGAAAACGGGAGAGGCAGCTAACAAGGAAGGGGGGGCCGAGAGCTAGGGGTTAGGAGGGTAAGATAGGTCCTTATATATACGTTTTTTAAGTACTTGTAGTAAGTTTAACCTTATTTGTAGGTTTACCTAATTGATTTTCAACTTCAACCCTAAACTCTTTGAGCTTTTCAAAAGCTTCAAACTTCTGTTTCATTAGGTACACATAACCAAATATATAGTAATCATCAGTGAAGGTAATGAAATACTCATAGCCACCTCTTGCTCGGATTGACATAGGACCACATATATTTGAATGTGCTAGTTCTAGCAACTCTTGGGCTCTTCTAACTTTTGCATTAAAAGGTCGTTTGGTCATTTTACCCTCCAAACAAGATTCACAAACTGGAAAACCATCAAAGTTCATGTGCCCTAAGAGTTCATCTTTGATAAGTCTTTGAATTCTGTTTGAATTAATATGACCCAAACGCAAGTGCCAAAGTTATTATCTATTTCAAAATTGTATAATTCATGTTTATCCAGAGTTAAAATATAAAGACCATCTACAATATTGCCAGAACAGATAAACATTTTATCCTTCTTTATTACAACATTGTCTTTTAGGATAACATAATATCCATGTTTATCTAAATAAGTTGCAGAAATTAAATTCCTACGAACATTAGGTACATACAAACAGTCTTCCAATATTAAAACTCTAGATTCAAAGCATAAATTAAACACTCCAATAGCTACAACTAGAATCTTGCTCCCATTAGCCAAAGTAAAAAAACATTTTCCCTTTATTCAACCTTCTGGTCTCCTAAAACCCTTACAAAGATTTGCAGATATGATTAGTACAACCTGAATCCACACACTAGGAATTTGTGGGGTTTTGTACCAAACATGTTTCAAGAAGGAAGGTACTTTTCATACCTTTATTCTTGGCAACCTTAAACATTGGACAATTCCTCTTCCAATGTCCTTTCTCAACACAATGGAAACACTTTCCTTTTGTGTTCTATACTTTGTTGGCAACTCCTAAGGCTTGTTTATCATCTTTCTTGGCGAAGTCTTTCTTCTTCTTCTTTTTACCCTTGCCTTTCGACTTAGGTTGAGAAGTAGAAGCTTCAGCCATATTGGCATCAACACTAGAAGTACCAAGGATGCCTTCCGCTGCTACCAACTCATTCATAAATTTAGACAATGAATAAAACTTTTTGTTCATATTATAGTTAAGTCTAAATTCTTTGAATGATTTTGGTAGTGATTAGAGTATCATATCCATTTGGGATTCTCCATCAATATCGGCACGTAAAACTTCCAATGTATTCAGATTAGAAATCATCCTAAGACAATGCTCCCTCACTGAAATACCTTCAACCATTTTGGTATTATAAATCTGCCTCATAAATTCTTGCCTTGTAGAACAGCCTTGCTCACCAAACATCTCATTCAGACTTAGCATTATGTTTGAAGCTAGTTCTACATCCTGCATTTGATGCTGTAGAACATTTGAAATAGATGTTAGGATATAGCACTTAGCTATCTCATTAGATTTTTGCCAATGATCATATTGTTGTTCTTCCTCAAGAGGAGCATCTAATGATGGAAAGCTAGGACATGGTTGAGTAAGCACATATTTGTGCTCTTCAGCAGTAAGAACATTATCCAAATTTCTTTTTTAGTCAACATAGTTGGATCTAGTCACTTTTTTTTATTTATTAAGAATAGCAACAAGTGGGCTAAATGATGCCATGATTTTAAATCTGAAAATAACAAACATGAATATAATTAGTAAACTAGACATTAGCATATAAACATATAGTATGGAACCTTAATAAAACCATAATATAAAATACACAACAACAACCCAATCCCATATTCAATATCCCTCAGCATAGAGTGAATATTAAATACTATAATTGATTGAGAACTATTCTCATTATTATTGCTATCATGATAACTCTTATCAAACACTAATAATATTTCATTTGTACTTTTAGCCTTTAAGTAATAATAGTAAAAACTCAGCATAGAGGATACTATAATACTTAGTTTAGTGTATACTATTGTCTAGAATAATGTGTAGCCACATTTTATCTCCCTTAACAGGTTTATTTTGTAGTATCATGATACAAAATACCCTCCGCATGGAATGCAAAGCTCAAGGCTAAGACAAGGTGTTTGATCAAACCACTATAAACCAGGTAGTTCAATCTTGTAGCACCATGAAATAAATACTCTCCGCATGGAATGCTCAGCTCGAAGCAAAGACAAATTATATATTTCATACTACTATGAACAGCGAATGGAGGCCGTGAGATGCAACCCTTGTATCTCTCTCCCACTAGATATTTTAAATTAAAGGGTTTTAAGATCAAGAAGCAAAATTATGCTAGACACCTTGAAAACATAATCCTAATCTCATTAGGAATAAATTTCATAATGTTAGAACATATGTGGTCCACTTAATATGAGCATACGTTGTTCTTTTTATATAATTGGCTAATCTTTTGACAAAACGCACTTTATTTGTATTTGGGTAAATCTAAGATGTGTTTAATACTTTAAAGAACAAGAGTTCAAGTCTAGTATTAAAGCCATGCAAATCTATCTAAGAAACAAGTGAAGAAGTGCTGATTTTTTAAAGCTCGATAGCTGCTCGACACCTCTCGACAGCTAGGCTATCTATCGAGCTCTTTAGTCGTTTTTTATCGCAATCTCGACACCTCTCGATAGCTAGGTTGATCGATTGAGCAATTTTCTGTCCCCTCGATAGCTCTCAATAGCTTGCAACAGATAGGCTCGACACCTCCTCGACACCTCTCAATCGATTGAGCTTTACGAAATTCAGATTTTCAGATCTGATTTTCGGCCTATGTTGACATGTATGTGTAGGGTTTCTTTTCTCATAACCCTAGACATATATAAGGCTTATTTTAGAGGCCATCACATAAGAGAATATAAGGAGAACACATGAAAAAGGTGATTGAAGCCTTATTCTCTCTGAAAGAAGCTACTGCGTCTTTTGCGCCTTAGGGTTTTGTAACCAAGTGCTTCCTAATCTTCATTGTTGATGAAGTGAAGAACTTTGTAGCCAACATTCTTCTTCTTAAAGGTGGTGAGTGAGTCATGTACTAGGATTCGTGCAAAGGAGTTAGTCACATATTGAGATCTGTGCATTAAAGGGTGGCGTTCATATATTGAAGAGTTCAGAGGTTTTGAAGCGGTAGAAGGTTTCTGCTATGAGTTCATCTACAGGGATTGTAGAGTCTAGGGACAAAGGTTTTGTACTAGATCTAAAACTTCTCTTTACTATAGTGGATTGCTTTTCGGGAAGGTTTCCTCCAAGTTTTTTACTGTGAAACTGGTTGGTTTCATTGGTTTTCCTGGGTCATCTTATCTTGTCTCGTTTAATTTTTCGTTGCACTTAGTTTTGACCTGATATTGATGTTTGTTTGTTTTAACAATTTTTATGTATAATAAATCTAATTAACAACTTGGGTTTAAAACTTGTTAATTCTATCAACTGGGGTCTAAATTTCCCAACACATAATCCTAGCATTAGCATATTGTTTGATCATAAAAAATATATATAATGCAAGGCAAGCAACAATATGATGAATCCTTTATAAAAAATTTGCATATGAACCCATCTATATAATATATGATAATTATCACACCATATCTAATATCTAATACTATATAGAAAAGCAGAAGCTTTTAAGGAGGTCCTGCCATGTTAAGAAAAAAGCCTATTTAAAATTCTAACACGTTTAACTTTAAAAAGCGATACATTATATTGTTTTAGAAGGCTAACATCGTTTCACAGTGTGACACTGCGATATAGAGAAAGCGAAGAAGAAGAAGAAAAAAAAAACCCTAGCCATAATAGAGATTCGTATGGCCACCCATCTCCATCCCCTTTTGAGCTTTTTAGGTACGTTCTTCTCTCTCTCCCTCTCTTGCTCTCTATGTGTTTTTGTTGTTTTGGTTCGGTTTTGAAACTTGTGATTTCGGGATAAGTTTCCCCTGTTTCTGTGAATTTGAAAATTCTTTGAATATACTAATTTTGGTTTAGGATTTTGTTGTTCTCTGTTACGATTGGCTTAGTTTTCGTAAAAAAGTCTATTTTTTGTTCAGGGATTCAAAGTTAAATACAATCAAACCACCTTGAAGTATTGAGATACGGAGGTAGAGGCAGAGAAAGGGAGAGGTGTTGAAAGTAGAGAAAGAAGCAGATGAAAGGGAGAGGCGATGAAAGAAGCAGAGAAAGGCATAGGCGATGAAAGAAGCAGAGCAAGCGCCAGAGTTATTAGAGAGACAGAGAGACATAGATACAGTCCGGTAAGATTTTTTTTTTCCTTTTTTTAGATCTGGGTAGAAGACAATATTACAATTCCCTTTTGTTATTTCACGTGACAAACCCCCTGACCAACATAATTATTCACGCAATTGCATCCTTTAAATTTTAAAGTTTGATAAACTATATTAAGGGTTTACACTAAACACCGTTTAAAGAAATATGAGATTTGTTTTCTTATTAAGGTTTTGCTTTAAAATTGGTTTTGATCAACGGTCACAATCATAATTAGAGAAGAAGAAGAGAAAGGCGGTGGAGCAAACACAAGCAAAGCAGGGGACATATTGCCAACAGGTATAACCCTAAAAAATTGAAAAACAAAATTGTTGTATATTGTTGCGTTTTGCTATATAAAATTATGAATGAAATAATTAATTTTTAAATGTGAGTTTTAAAATTTATTTATGTATTTTTCTTTTATTTAATAAAACTCAATTACTGGATATGTAAATTTAAGTGCTATTTGGGAAGATAGGAAGTAGTTTGTTCCTCTCAATATTTCCCAAGTTTTTTCTTTTTTTAAGTTTTAAAATTTAAATATGCTTGATTAGTCTTTTTCCTCCTATAACTGATGCTTTGATTTTAGTATTTTGTCTGTTTATTTGTTATTAATTTTTCAATCTACCTAGAGAGGTTTAATTAATTTTTGGTTGGTTAGAGTGCTTGGTTGGCCCCATAGCATTTGCTACTAAACATGTTGAAATTCTTCTTCTCCTTTCTTATATGAGACATTCGGTAATTTTTCCTATTTGTTTATAGGACTGATTTTTCCATCTGTGTATAGAGCAGAAAGTAGAAAAGGTGAAGAGAGAATCAAAAGCATGTCCAACAAAGGATGTAATTTCACCATGATTGGCTGGAGATTTGGAATTGATGGAATACCCTTTCACTTTCTTTAAAACAATCTATCACTAATATAGGTTGTATTTCTTCTTCACCTTTCTTATATGAGACAAACTGTACTTTTTTCTATTTGTTTTTAGGACTTCCATTGCTTCTGTTAAATACCTCTCACATTGATCTTATTTTTAAATAATTTTTAATGACTTTTTTTAGTGTGTACTGCCATGAACAGCATGATGATTAGTTTTTTGTTGCTTATTAATTATATGTTACTGAATCACACTTAATACATAATACTTCTTTGGCCTTCAAATAGTGGCATTCATTGATCTCACAACTGATATTGTTTATGTATATTTTTTTTTATCTTAAATTGTTTTTACAAATTGTTTTATCTTAATTGATTGCACCTTGAATTTTACATATGACGTGTTTGTTAGATTACCAAAATCTTCAGTTTTTTTCATTTTTTTCTCTGATTTTTAATTCAGTTGCTTCTTTATTCTGCACCCTTTGAAATGAATTGGTATTGCTTGGAATATTTGGATTCATTTTTTTAGGGTACTCCAGACTTATAATTCAAAGGCTACGATATTTAGATTTTTTTAACAGTTGGGCTTCTAATTAATCTCTTATCTTATTCTCTTCAATTAGGTTTGTTGTCAATTTAGGGATTTTGTTGAAATAAGGGAAACAACCTAGAAGATCAAATTCTAATTGAATTGTTCTTAGGAAGTTTCAGTTTTGGGGTTTTGTTCCTTTGCTTTCATGAATTTTCGTTTCACATTTTGTTTTGTTTCCCTTTTTTTGGCTTGCTACTAGGGTCATTAGAGAAGAAGAAGGGTTATTAGATAAGAAGAGAAAGGTAGTGGAACAAACACAGGCCAATAAGGGAAAAGGTTTCTATGGTGATTGTTGGACAATCGGTGTTTTACATGCCCAACAACATGGTTTTTATGCCCTAAATTGCCACACCCTTAATCAAACGGCACCCACCTCAAAGAAAAGATGAATCCCCTTCATTTGGTAAAAGAAAAAACGGCAAAATAAAATCTCTTCCTCCTCCCAATTTTCAATTTGACACCCACTCTATTTCGCTTCTTTTCTGCAGTACCTATACCCAAGGTCAGCATTTTGTTACTTGATGTGTTGTACTCTTTATTTTGATGCTTTCTTCCTGATTTATCATAATCCAATATTTTTTTTTTGGTGGCATCATGGGGTTTAGCCCTTGAATATGTGTAGTAAAAAACATGTTTACCCTTGAATAATGGTGGGTTTTTCAATGTTGCTGATCTGACCATCTATTATTTGAAACTAAAAAGTCTAAAACCCCTTTAATGTTTGTGCTAAAAAGTCATGTTTTCCGTTTAATTTTATATTTGTTTAAAGGAATGAATGAATTTCTTTTTGGTAGTAAATAATGTTTTTTTTTTTCACTTATTGAATTTGATTAATGCCTTTTTAAAAAAAAAAAAAATTGGGTAAATTTAATAGCCAACATATTGCTTAAAATTATATCGTTGAATATTTAGGGATTATTTACTAAAGATTGTTGTGTGGTGTGCACATTAATGTGTAGATTAGTTTGTTAATCTTTAGAAAATGTTTTTTATTTTAAAAACAAATTGTTGTGTGTAATTAATCTTACATTTTTTTTTTTGAATAAATCCAGATTAAAACATTTGCAAAACTTTGCATACATCTACAGTTTCTTTTATAGTCTCACTTTCTCCTTATTCATTGCATTTTAAAAAATCCTTCTTTGCCTGTCCTTTGGTTGAAGCACAGATTTACACAGTTCTCTACCAAATACGATGGTTTGGTATTTTGCAAGAAGAGATACTGAATCATATTGAAAGGTTTAGGTTAGCCTGATTTTCCTTTTGTTTATCTCTTTTTTTTGGGTTATGTTTTTTTCATTTGATGTCTTTGGGTTTGAATTAGTTTTTTCCTTGCAAAATATAGTCAGAATTGTTTTTGAAGTATTTGGTTTCAATTAAAATTTTTTTCTTCAGTAAATTGACCTGTAAAAGTATTGTTCGATTAAAATTTCCAAAGGACCAAAACAAATTTTTGTTACTTGCCAAAACTTGCAAATCATCCATTCTTGTTTCTTAAGATATGTGGATTAGTTTTACCAATTGAATAGTGGTTAATAGTATTACTATTATATTTGTATTCCAAGTGATTTTACTGACAACATAGTACCACCTTAGTACCATAGGTTGCCTATTCTCCATGACGCAGGTCACTACCATCTTAATTATTCTCTACATCATTTCTCATATGTGACCAAATTTACTTCTAGATGTTTTATGGATGGAATGTGTATAGGAACTAAGTTTGTATTTTGTAGAACATATTTTACATTGATGTTTATTAGGATTATGTATTTTCAATATCTTTTTTTTTTCTTTTTATTTTTTTTCACGTGTTTTTGTGGTAGCACAGAAGTAGATAAGATCATTGGTTGTTGTTCAAGAAAAGTTACTAAATTAAATTGAAAGGTCAGGATAGCATAATTTTCACTTTGTTGTTTTTATTTTTAAATGAATGTCTTCCTCATTTGTTGATGCTTGATAATTAAAAAAAAAAAAAAAAAAACCAAAAACAGTATTTGCAGATTTTCACATATGTACTCTTTGTAACAAAAAAAAATTGTTAAAATTACTTTTGATCCTTGACAATGTTATCGTAGAAATATATATATATATATATATATATATATATATTTATATATATAATGCAATAGTAGCATGTCAAAGATTATATATAATGCAACGGTAGCATGACAAAGAAGGCGGATGATAATGTTTGAGAAGAGAACCAAAAGAAAATGGCATGGAAGATGAAATGCTTTCCAAACTGTGTGTGTGTATTAGAAATGGACATAAACTAGCTAGGAAAAACAGGAGAATGGTCATGGGAACAATAGGAACCATCTTCTACTAGAGTTTCATCCATACTATGCTTGATTTAGTTGCTCCAAAGGAATGGCCAATATGCATATATTGTGCTATTTCTTGAGGCGCCAGTTAATTAAAGCATCAGTCATTGCAGGAAACAAAAAAGTCCATCAACATTAAGAAAATACAAATGACATAAACCTTTGAAAGTTTTTTTATAAAATATTTTAGAATTGTTATGATATAATGTTTATACAAATTAAGTCTGAAGTTTGTTGATTTCAGCACTCAATTAAATTGTATTATGCTATTGCTAGAATTTCATTGTATTTAGAATATATATCCTGAATATTACTTTTAATTTTGATCCCTGATTACAACTAATCGTGCTCTAATGTGTTTCTTTATTACATTATAGGGAAAGTTTTTCTTAGACAATTGGACAACATTCTTAAATTTCCTGGATTAATGGTTTGCATTTAGGTGAAACTCTATGTTTTTTTTTTTTTTAATCCTGTATTTCTTTGTTTGTTGCTCTACATCTTCCTTTGGTGTAGAATTTTGTGAGTCTATTTACTACTGTAGTTTGATGCATTTCCTAGATTAACACTACAGGATTTGAGTATCATAATATTTTAATTATTAATTATTGTTTGTCAAGGTCACCTATATTTGCTTCTACAAAAAATAGAGATAATTGTAATCTCTTTTGGACTGCCATAATTTTATTTTGATAATCTTTTGGACCTATGGAACATGTTTTGAATAATAAATTATTGGAGTAAAAAAAACATAAAAAAAAAAAACACTTTCTTTTTGCTTGAGTGCATGAGTGGTAAAAGAATACAAATTTTCTAAATCTATTTCTAAAAGGTCTATTTAGAATTTTGTTGACCACCACGAAATTTCAAGATTAAATTTGGATGTCTCTATGAAAGATTGTCTGGATTCATGTCTTCTTCTTGCAAGTAATTATTTGATTTTATATTTTTGGTATTATCTTAATGAAAAAATGTTTATATTTTCAGTTGCCATGTCTTTTGTAATAAATAAAAGTATCATGCACATTGTGCAGGTTATAAGCTAGTTATATATAAAAGCAGAAGCCTTTAAGGAGGTGCTGCCACGTCAGGAAAAATACCCACTTAAAATGCTGCCACGTATGCCATTAAAAAGTGATAAGTTATATTCTTTCACAATCTTAATCCAGTTTGGTGGTTTGTTAGTATATAAAACAAAAAAATATCTGGTTATAAAACCCCTTAAAAACTTTCCACGTTTACAATTAAAATTCCGAAAGTTATAGTGTTTCGCTAGAACACGTCTAAAAAATAAAAAAACAGAGACCTAAAACACTACATTATTAGAATAAAAAGAAGAGAAAGCATCCTTAATTTTCTCTCTCTCCCTAAACAAAAAGGAAAAATAATCTCTCCCTCTCTCTCATAGAATAATGGCGAAGAAGAGGAAGTTGCGGCAAAAGTAGAAGCGGTGCAAGCAGTGTCCAGAGACGATTGTGTGGTTCTCCAATCCTACGCTCCCCACCTCCACCTCCTCCTCAAGCCTCTCACCATCGTCGTCACCTCCTAACAGGTCTCTCTCTCTCTACTATTTTCTATATCTGTTTAATTGCCTAGAAAACGATGGAAAGTAGAACCAAAACCTAGAAAAGATAAAAGAAAAACCTTTGAAATCGAATCAAAAGACCACACCTTTTGCTTTACCCAAATAAGTTGTGCTAATTTCTTCCCTTTGCAATCACACCGCTTTAAAAAAAAAACCTTCGCTCAAATTCCTTTCAATATCTTTCACTCTACTTTGTGATTAAGGAAAAAAAAAAAACTTCGATTGATGTATTCCTATTCATTTTCCGACTTTCCCCCCCTCAAATTAGATCTGTTATATGTTTCGAACTTTTACAATTACAGTTGGGTTTTGTTCCAGAAATTAGGGTTAAGGAATTTAAAATTTTGATATGTGAGTATTTTTTTAGTTATTTTCAGTAATGGGTTTGTTTAAATTCGACTCTTTTGGATTTAAAACATTCAATTTCTTTCTCTGCAGAGATGAAGTGAAATCTTTCTTCAATCCGGAGTCTCTAATTTCATCAAAGCAAAGGTACCAATTTCTTTTCCTAATATTCTCCTAATTTTTCCTCTCTATTTGTTGAAATCATGGAAAACCTCCGCAAAATTAAATCTTTTAAATCCTTTAAACTTAATCATTTCACTTTAATATTCAAGTTTTTTTTTTCTCTCTTACAAGTTCCCTTATTTGTAAGGGCGATTGAAATTGTGGGATTTTGAAATCTAAAAATATTTTGTTATTTTGTTTATACATTGTAGACTCTATTAATGTTAATGCATTTGAAAGAAACTATAATTTATAACAATGTTAGTTCATTTTACTGCTTAAGCATTCAAAACTTAATTTATTCATGCAAAGATTTTGGTATATTTTGATTTTGGACTGTAGTTCCACTACATTTGGACCAACGAGGTTGTGGGACATTGGAATGAAACAATTTTGTTAATCAATTTATTTTTTTACATACTTATTTCTATATGATGGATTTTCTGAATGATTGCAATGCCATGGTAGCAACATGTACAATTTTACCCATTTCGAATAACACACTATTGCTGAGAATATATATACATTTTTTTATGCTGGAAAGTATATTTTGGCGTGTGCATGTTTATATATCTCCATATTTATTTAGGTTGATGAGATGGAAATCACCGAGAACTATTGTAATTTGTATGAACATATTAATTTGTAGGAACTAAATTATCTTATCATTCGGTATTATACATGACAGGAATGTCATTTACATTCTCACTTGCTATTGTAGGTTTATCATCTCTGCTTTGGATTTTAAGACCCTTTTTTACTTTTCTAGAAGAACTGCTGAATTAAATTAAGAGGTCAGTACATCCAAATTTCCCCATTGTTGCTTTTATTTAGATTTGTATCTCTTTATCGTTTGTTGATGTTTGATTAAAAAATATTTGAACAAAAGTTGTTTCGAAAAGATTATTAAATATGTACTATTTGACTCTTAAAACAGATGCTAAGCCCAATTTCCCCTTTGTTGGTTTTATTTAGATTTGTATCTCTTTATCATTTGGGTTAGATTTGTGTTTTGGGTTTTTGGGTTTCTGTATCCAAACTTTGTCTTTTTAGTTTATATTCTCTATTTTTCTTTTAACGTCGTGAATGATTTAAGGAATTTAGGACTAACGCAAAAGATTAACCTCAAGTTGAATAGTGGACCTGTCAAGGTAAAAAAAGAACCTTTGTTTGGGTTTTTTAATGCTATAGTTAATTTTTATTTTAGAATTCCGTAAGAAACTTTTATTGAAAAAAACACATATGCTCTTGCACCTTCAAGAAAGGATAGCAACAAAAGCCTCCAAAATAAATGTATTTACAAAAACTTAACAATACTACTAAGCCATCTAACAAATTATGCACCTAGAATTAATGATAATTTGTTAATCTAGTTACAGATTTTAATAAATACAAATGGATCCCCCAAAACTCGGACTGAAGCCTGATACATAATCTCTTCATGCTATAAAATAAGTTGTTGTGTATCACTTACAATTTTTGTTTTATATTGTTTGTTCAATAATGTGTATGTGTTTTTCTTTCTACTATGCATTTTAAATTTTATACTTTTGTGGGAAAGGGTCAAAAAGAAAGAAAGAAAAATTTAGGAATAGGGAGGACATGGTATGTGTACAGTGTCTTAGGTGAATTTGGAGAACTATGTTGAATCATTCATACACTAGAAGTTTCTTCCTGCCTAAAATTTTTATTATAATAAAAAAAACTATGAAATTGATGTAGAAATACTAGTCTATCTGAAGTGAAGGAAATGTCTATAATTAGTGAAAAGAAGGAATTTCAGCATCAATTATGTTCTCTAGTGTATAAGCCTAACTAATTGATGTGTTTAAATTTGTTCAAAATGAGATTTTAGATGCAATTCCTCCAGCATGTATGTTCTTCAACTTTGGACATAGATTTTGTAAAAATTTCTAAATAACCATTTGAATTACAACTTATAAAAAAAAAAAAAAAAAAAAAAAACCTGCTTGAATTATAAGAATTTTGTGCTTTTAATTATTAATAAAAATTTGCTTGACACTATAGTGCTTATGACCATTACACACTTGAAACTTCCATATTGGAAATATGGTGGCTGGGATTGTAAGATGCATTCTTAGAATTCGGACTACAAAAGATGCAAAGTGTAACTTGGAAGGGAAAAAATATGTATTTATTTTTCTTTTCCAATTTTGTTTAGGTTCTTTTGTTCTTTTATGGCTTTTAGGGATTTAACTTAGATGCTATTTGTGTATTAAAAATGGCAATTTTTAACTATTTTTGATGAATTTTTTATCTATTTAAGAATAGAACATCAATCTTAGGTATCTACATTCCAATTTGGATTTTCCTAGCGGAGGTGTAAGTGATTCTGTTGCTTAGTGCTAAGTGTTAGCTATAAAAGATCTTATAATACTTTTAAGTACATCCAAATTCCTTTGAACTATCAGTTATGCTTTCTCTTATCAATTAGTAACTCTAGCAAAGTCATTTAGATTCAAACCACCAAATTTAGAGAATTTAAGGTGGTGTTTTCTTCCATAAAGGTTTGATTTTGGTTTTTCCACATTTAAATTTTGCTTCTTAAAGTGTTTCTACTAATAGAAATTAAAATATTGTTTCTTTGTATCTATACGTTGGAATTTTACCTTATAATATTATTGAATATGCTCTCCTTACTTTTCGTGATTGTTATAGATTAATAGAGATAGTTTGAATGGATTATGAATATAGGTGCACTTCTACCATTGAAAGAATTTTTTGGAACGTGGGGCTCAAAATGTTGCATTAGTTTCTATCTTTTTAAAGGTTACATTTAAATAGGTCTTCATTATGCTTAAGATTATAAAAAAAAAAATGACACGCTTGCAACAAAAGGAAAGGAAGAAAACAAAAGGTTACACGGTTTTGATTGAAAAGGCTTTGGGTTTGTGCTTTATGGTGGAATTAAATATGTAAGAAGTGAGCTTTATGATAGAGATAGGGTTGGGAATTATTTTAGATTTATTAGTATTTTAAAATTGATAAAAACTATTTTAAAATTGTTGGATAAATTTAGAAAATATGATGGAAATTACATGGCTGTTGATGTGGCTAAACGTGAACGTAGCAACATTAATTGCTACAACTTTTAATATTATATAGATGTGAATTTTCTCCTCTACTCATGATATGATGTATTGTTAAGTTATTGTGTCATTTTCTTTGTACATATGTGCTATAGTTTTTGTAGGTGAATGGTGATGTCTCAAATCATCCAAGTGAAATAGAGTTGACACTTACAGTGCATCAGGGCGAGAATATGGCTAATCTCACTAATTTGTTTTTTGGTTAAAAAATCTTAGACTTAATTTTTTGCTATTGGGGAATTTGGACTTTTGGCATTGTTATTGAACCTGACTATATATTACACAATTGTCATTTTTGTTTTTTGAAGTGATTGACATTAACAAGCCTTTATTACAAATATTAACTGTTGTACATCATGTTGAGTGCCTTAAATATTGTTGAAACTTTTGATGGTATTTTAAATATGTTAAATGTTCTTGCACATTGTGCGGGTTAAATGCTAGTATACATAATATACGTATTCAATACTTCCAAGGCAATTATCTCATGCTTATAAGATGGCCATCAAGAACTTGCATATAAACCCATATATATAATTGAAAGCATGTTAATGGCAGATTGAAAATGCCACATGGGTCCACGAAACCATGCAAGATCAAAAGCATTATAATAATCAACAAATCATGCCGACATATATATTTATATCCAAGTGATGCAATAACCAAGCAGTGCAATAACCAAGTGCATTAAAGGAAACTTTCTCTTTATTATATCCAAGTGATGCAATAACCAAGTGGTGTAATCAATTAGTTCATGCACATGACAATTATTACAATAACATTCTGTAACAATATATAAGCAATTACTATTAAGACACGACACCATTACTTTATAATCATAGGTCACTTCGAACAAACCAAGAGAATATTCATCCTTGGTGTGAACCTGATATCTTTAAGAAACTGTTTTCCTTTTATTCTAAAATTCAATCACATGCTATACAATCATGATATTGAAAAACTGGCTCTGATACCAATTGTTAGAAAATCTGGTTTTGTATCTCATACAAAACATATAGCAGAAGTAACAAACATGGATCTATTTCATTCATGATTGATAATATGTACTATGTAAATTTTAGAATTTAAGAATAAGATAGCGTACCTTGGTATGGTGAAATTCAAAACAAAAGACTAGAAGTACTTGGGAACATTTTTAATCTCCATTCCAATTCCACTTTACGCCCAAGAAGTGTGGTCTCTTAATTAGTTTCTAGGGGAGAATAATCGAGTGGCTTCACTCATACATACAAACTATTTCACAATGACGTCTTTCTCACATATTAAAAATTTGTATGTTTTTCCCTTTATATTTAACTGATTATCTAATTAGGCTGGCCTATTGGGCTTTTTCAACTGGGCTTTAGTGTGATTTGGAGTGGGATCAAAAGGGACCAATAAGACACTAGCTTTAATGGGCCTTGGGCTTTTCAGTCAACTCTTGACAAGTCTAAAGTTACCATTAATTATATTTAATACCACTTTATAAATATAATTGCACTCTAAGCCTTATTAATAAATTATATCCCAAAACTTTATTATACATGTAACCCCTTCAGAAAATATTCGTAGTAATACAAAGTCATGAATGTAAACTACCTCTTTAAAGATTACAACATCTTAATCCTTGAGTACTCAGTCTAATCCTTTAAGTTATTCATCGTATATTTATGAAATCCAATTTCATAAATATATAATTTAGTATCTCCTTACTAAAGTGGTTAGGCCTAATACTCTGAATAACCAAATCCATTAAACTTATCTCAAGGGAATATTTTATACCTCCGTTAAGAGATTATGAATTCCACCTTAAGAATATATGTTTCATCAACACTAAATGTGGCTGCCCAACATATTTAGGTTTTGATTATAACTTTAGATCTCACTCCTGATATATCAAAGCAACCTATACCTCATGATTAGGTCCATTATTCTCTCAGGATTAAGAGTTCATGCAAATAGAAGTTAGGAAATTTATTATTCATTTGACAATCGTTAGGAAAATAATAAATCTCACAGCGGTTTAGTTTAATATGTCTTAACTCTTAAAACATATCAACATACCAACTACAAGTCTCCACTTTCATGATCAAGACAAATCATCTTAGTTGATATGTTATATTCTTCACAGATGAAATGTCCAATTTTATCACCAACTACGAACTATAATTTTGAGTTTACAAAGAACTTGTGATTTACATCTTTTGTGACTTTTCACATAAATCACATATTATGCATCTCATGGACTACATGATAATGTCTAAATATTCATGTTACTATTGTTTTAGATAATAATAAATCAACTTTATTAATCATAACATTAAGTCATACATAATGTCACACATAGCATTATACCATAGGATTTAAGGGCACACATCTTAACAGATTTTTGTATGCTGGGTCAACTGTACCCTTGAGTAAAAGCTCTATATGACAAGGAACTTCTCCCTGTATGATTTCCACAAATTACCTCAAGGAGATCTTCAAAAAAAGTCTTTACTGCTTCAGGTTTTACGCATAAAAGGTATGGACCCGAATAGGAGCGCTTGTACAACATTTACCCCTGGGAAAGCCAATACCTTGTTGCTTTCCTTTGAATCTTCTCGACTTCTAACTTGTCCTTGGGAAGTATCCCATTTTTTTATGAATGACACCACTGGGTCCGTTATACTCAGTCCAATGCGCATTGAGCTTATTGGTATGGGAGCTCTACTACCACAACTTGAGGTTTTTAGACTTTCTACTATTATTATCTTTGGCAAACCTTCTCCTTTAGAGTTGGCTAGAGTTGCAAGAGAATCTGTATGGGTATTCTTGCTCCTGGATACTTAGTTTATGGTAAAGCTTTTAAAGTTAGCTTGTAGCTGCTTTACTAAGACTAGATACTAGTGCATTCTTTGATCTCTTACTTCAAATTCTCCTTAGACTTGCCCCACTCCTAGTCTTGGATCACATGAGACTTTAATGGATTTGCACTTTGCTTCATTGTTTGTGGCTGAGAAATCTAATCTTAGGGATTTCTCAATGGTGATGCATTTTAGGGAGATCATGACTACCTAATTCCGGAGCCCTTCTGATTAGCTGCCCCATCCACATACAGCTCCCAACATGGCTAATAAGGCATTGTAATGGTCATCACATCCCTTTTTAGGGCATTGTGCTCCTCACTATCTCCCTTTTCTACCGCCTTAGTGAATTCAGCCACTAGGTTAGCCAGGATTCTTCCTTTTATGGCTGTTAGAGGGAGGTATTTGATGTCAGATGCCCCCAATATGGTTCCTCACTTTGCCACTATCCTAATAAAGTCTGATTTTTTCAAAATAGAGCTTGTAAAGGAAGTTGGGTGAGAATAACAATTGTATGAGCTCGAAAGTAGTGGGGCAGCTTTTTGTGGCATGTATGATGGCCAGGATAGCCTTCTCCAAAGGTAGATAACGTGTTTCAGCCTCTTGAAGGAATTTGCACACATAATAAACGGGCTTTTGCGCCTTTTCCACTATTCAGACCAGAACTAGGATGACTACATAGGTTGTGGCAGCTACGTATGCATAGAAGATCTCTTCCTTTTCAGGCCTAGACAAGATTAGAGGGTGGCCCAAGTACTTCTTTAATTCTTCAAAGGCCTTGTCACACTCCTTTATCCATGCAAAATCCTTCCACTTATGAAGCAACTAAAAAAAGCCTACACTGGTCAATCAATCGATATAAACCTATTCAATGTGGCTGTCAGTCTCGTCAGGCATTGCACTTCTTTCGAGTTTCAAGGCAAGTGTAGGCTATGAATGGCCTTGATTTGATCAGGATTAACCTCTATTCCTTGGTGAGTGATCATATAACCTAGGACAATTAGCAAATTGTGAACACAAACTTGTCTAGGTATAGATTTTAGAGTCTATATGTATGATTAGACAATGCTCAAGGTGATACAAGTCAAGATCCAAGAACAAGCTAGCTGTAGAAAGAAGAATTTAGAATCTACCTAGTTTGACCAATCGAGAGACATGCTTGATCGATCGAGAGTCATATTTGCAAAATTTTAATTAAGCCCAAACATTAGTTGAGCCCATTAAGGATTAGGGTTTCAGGTCTACTACTTCTAGTATATAAAGGAAACCCTAAGCATGTTTTTAAAAGAGCTTAAAGAGAGAATCTTGTGCCTCTTTTGTAGATCGAGGGTTTTGTAACCAAAAGCTTTCTAGAGTCTTTTATTGAGTTGTGGATGAATCTTTTGTGAGATCTGAGAGGTGTTTACCTTCATACACACACATAGAGCTATCAAGATCAAGATTCACATCAACAACTTGATGGTTGTTCAGTTGTTGCATAAAGAACATTCAAGTAGATCAAGATTCACAAGTAGGAGAACTTGTGGTTGTTGCAAATTAAGGAAAGAAGTAGTCCGTGGACTCGAAGCTATCATGGGGTCGTGGTAGTAAGTTTTCTACTCGAGGTAGCAATAGAATGTTAGTGGTCTAAGTTCTGTTGCATAAACTTCAATTATTTCATAGTGTATTTGCTTTTTACCTTAAGGACAGCTAGGATAAATCCTCCCCAGGTTTTTTACCGGTTTGGTTTTTTTGGGTCATCAGATCTTTGTGTTCTTCATGTTCTAAGTAATCACTTGGTTTTAATTAGGTTAAAAAACTTGTGTTTTACAGGGGCCTAAAAACATACATTTATCTTGCTCTTTTTGCCTTAATAACATAACTTGTTGCTTTATCTAGCTTCTTTCTTGCTTTATCTTGCTTTTAGCATGCTTTTTAGCCTATTTTCATATGCTTCCATGTTTGTTCATGTGCTAGTTGCCTTTTCTACGTGTTTTATGCTTTTTGCCATGCTTTAGATGCTTAGATCTATCTTTTCATTATTTTTTTGTTTGGGTCTACATCCTTACATGCTTGATATTATGTCTTTGGCTACGCCTTGCTTAGATCTACATGTTTACAAGCATGTTTCTATGCCTATATGTCTAGATCCTTGTTTTCATATGCTTTACAGCTTGGATTTGGTGTTCTTCCATGCTTTTATGCTTACATCCACATGTTTAGATGTATATTCACATGCCTTCAAATGCTTTTCCATGCTTATACATGTAGATCAGTGTGTTTTCATGCTTAATTCGTAGTTCTCTACATGCTTTATGCCATCATCTATGTACTTGCGTGCTTCACGCCATGTTTATGTGCTTAGGCCTAGACCTTTTTTGTCATGCCATGTGCTATTGTACCATTTTTATTCATTTTATCACATTTTCTTGTGTTTTGGCCTAATGGTTAGGACCCGATCTAGACCCTATGGTCTTTGTCTTTGTCCATACACCAAGGCCCATATCAAAGGGTTTGGATCATCCTTTTTGCATGTCTATGCTTGCTTGCTTCTATGCTTTTTGCTTATGCTAGCCTCTCTTGTTCTAGGCTTTGCCATGCTTGACGCCTTTCACGGGCTTGACCTGGTGTGGTTACATTTGATACCCATGAAGCCTTGTTCAGATGTAACCATTTAGGAGGCATCCCCAGATGCCGGGTTGCTCTATGCATACCCTTCCCTTTTTCACTCTGCGCGATGCTATGTTTACCATGCTTGTTTGTGCCACCCGTCGGTTTTCTATGCATCTTTACACGCTTGCTTACATGTCCATGAATGAGTCTTGCTTGTTAGTATGTCTTCCATGCTTCAACCCAATGAAGTTATCGACATTCGATCCAAACCTAAATTTGTCCCTCGCGGACACCACCTTTTTGTTGGCTTCCTTGCTTGTTTTACCTTTTAGTTGTTTGCTTATCTTGTTGCTTGTCATGCCTTTTGCCACATGCTATGCTTGCTTCGCTTTTATTCTTGTTTCGCTTTTATTCTTGTTTGCTTTATTCTATTGTGCATTATCTATGCATTTTTTTCTTCCATTGCTTGTCTACTGGTTTCTTATCTTTGCCTTTGCATGTACATATATGGAGCTAGGGCACGGTTCCCAGGCACAAGCAAAAAGGGCGATGATGCAAGCATGTAGAGATGAGCCAAGCAGCTATGTTTAGTAGGTTTGGGGGTCTAGCCTCTCCCATTCAGTTATGTACTCTTTTAAACCCCTTTCCTTCCTCCTTCATTTCTCTCTTAAATGGGTTATATTAGGTATGTTATGCCATGTACCATTCGTCCTCATCTCTAAAGTATGGCGAGCCCTGTTTACTTTTTTGCACTTATTTTTTGGGCCATGCTCTAGGGATGTAGGCATTTACTTTCCTGCTTTATGTGCTAGCATTGTGCATGATGTATGTATATATACACTTGCTCGCCCTTTTTGCTTGCGCCAAAGAAATTGTGCACTACTCCAGGTTCTTTCTATCTTGCTTGCATAGAATCCATGGTTAAATCCTCAGGGAAAGCAACCTCATTGGTTTTACATGCTAGATCATACCTCATCCCTAAGGGTTTATGTTAGGACATATGTAGTTCAAGTTTGTTAACATATGTCGCTATTTTATGTAGTTGGCTAATCCTTTGACAAAACGCACTTTACTTGTATTTGGATAGATCTAGGATGTGTTTAATACTTCAAAGAACATGTTGTTCAAGTTTAGTATTAAAACCATGAAGATTGGACCAAGAAACAAGTGAAGAAAAAGTGTGTACTAAAGTTGGACACCTGGTGGACACCTGGCGGATAGCTGCTGAACACCTGCGGACAGATAGCTATCTATCGAGCTATCTATCGAGGTATCTATCGAGATTTAATGAGGCTCGACAGCTGCCCGATCGATCGAGGTATCTATCGAGGTTACGGGAATTGAGATTTTCAGATCTGATTTTTGGGCCAGGCTTTTGTATTTGTGTAGGGTTTCTTTTCTCACAACCCTAGGCATATATAAAGCATATTTTTGAGGCCGTCACACAAGAGAATACAAGGAGAACACATGCAAAAGGTGACCGAAGCCTAATTCTCTCTAAAAGAAGCTACTGCGTCTTTGCGCCTTAGGGTTTTGTAACCAAGTGCTTCTTAATCTTCATCGTGTGTATGAAGTGAAGAACTTTGCAGCCAACATTCTTCTTCCTCAAGTTGGTGAGTGAGTCACGTACTGGGATTCGTGCAAAGGAGTTAGTCACGTACTGGGATCCGTGCATCAAAGGGTGGCGTTCATATATTGAAGAGTTCAGAGGTTCTGAAGCAGTAGAAGGTTTCTGCTGTGAGTTCATCTACGGGGATTGTAGAGTCTAGTGACAAAGGTTTTGTACTAGATCTGAAACTTCTCTTTACTATAGTGAATTGCTTTTCGGGAAGGTTTCCCCCCAGGTTTTTTACTGTGAAACTGGTTGGTTTCATTGGTTTTCCTGGGTCATCATATCTTGTCTTATTTATTTTTCCGCTGCACTTAGTTTTGACATGATATTGATGTTTGTTTGTTTTAACAAGTTTTATGCATAATAAATCTAATTAACAACTTGGATTTAAAACTTGTTAATTCTATCAATCGGGGTCTAAATTTCCCAACATGTGGTATCAGAGCGGGTACACTCTGATTGGATTAATTTCCTGAGTGTGATCCTTGACCCCCGTTGTCATGGATCGTGGACAATCTCTTTTGATTCCTCCTTTATTTGATGGCACTAATTATGCGTACTGGAAAGTTCGTATGAAAGTGTTTTTGCAGGCTCTAGATGAACAGGTATGGCAAGCTGTTGAAGTTGGCTGGATTAAGCCAAAGAAAGCGCCAGTGGATTGGGATGATGCAACAATCACAGCGGCAAATTTCAACAGTAGGGCCTTGAATGCCTTGTTTTGTGGGGTGACCAATGAGGAATTCAAGAAGATATCATCCACAGAAGTTGCCAAGGAAGCATGGACCATTCTTGAGACCACCTATGAAGGTACCAAAGCAGTGAAGACTGTGAAGCTTCAAAGACTCACTAGTAACTTTGAAGAAATAAGGATGGAAGAGGATGAGACCTTTGATGAGTTCTATGCTAAACTCATAGATATTGTGAATTCTGCCTTCAACCTTGGAGAGTCTATAGCAGAATCCAAAATTGTTAGGAAAATCCTTAGGTCCTTACCTGAAAGATTCCATGCCAAAATCACTGCCATTGAAGAAGCAAGGGACATTGATCAAATTCCCTTGACTGAGCTTGTAGGGAACCTTCAAACCTATGAGATGGGATTAGGCTCAATGGGAAAAGGTGGAAAGAGTAAAAATTTGGCTCTTAAGGGTATAGAGGAAGATATTGAGGACTCTGAAGATGAAGATGAAGATGAAGATGAAGATGATGATGATGATGAGGATGAGAATCTAACCTTCATTATTGATGAGATTATCAAGCTTCTTCAATTTGGAAAAAGGATAAGGGCATACCTCCTAGGAAATCTAAATCCTCTAGGAAGGGTAAGGATGAGAAGCCTATCATCCAATGCCATGAGTGCAAAGGTTTTGGTCATATGAGGATAGAGTGCCCAAACTACTTTATGAGGGAAAATGCCAAGAAGTCAGAAGACAAAGGGTTGGTTGCTACTTGGAGTGACACTGAGAATGACTCTTCTGATGAGTACGTGGATGAATGTCGTCATGTTATGGCCTTTGCTGCCTCAACCGATAAGGTGACTGTGGAGAGTGCTAGTGATAGTGAAGATTCTTCTGATGAGGTC
Organism: Castanopsis chinensis; assembly: GCA_032878915.1. Lineage (NCBI taxonomy): Eukaryota > Viridiplantae > Streptophyta > Magnoliopsida > Fagales > Fagaceae > Castanopsis > Castanopsis chinensis. Next base: position 1,971,675 of record JAVQMG010000130.1, on the reverse strand, counting down.
TTGAGTGCTCAAAAGCCTAGTTCTGATAAGACTGGCTTAGGATATGCTGTCTCCTCCAGCCCCTCCTCTTCCACGGCTTTTGGATCAAGGACTGTTGTTGTGCCTCAATTTGAGAAAGGTAATAAAGGTATGAAATCCAAAACTGTTTTGGCTAATTCTAAATCCTTTGTTAGACCTCATGTTTGTCACCATTGTGGTGTTTCTGGACACACTCGTCCTAATTGCTTTAAGTTGTATCCTCATAAGCAATTGTCCAAACGGTCACAGGTTTCCTCTCAAGGACCTACACCTTTGCTTGGAGAGTTATTAAAAGTCTTGAGCTTTTTAACTCAATTTCAGGAGAATTTTAATTCTTCTATGTCCTTTAGTAGTCATACTAGGACATGTGTCTTTTCATCTTCACGGCCAAAGACTCGTGCTGTGTGGGTGAGAAAGGAGCCTAAGACTTGAATGTCTTTTCTGTTTGTCCTTTGCTTTAATTCTTTCTATCTAAAGCAGGACTCTCTGCTTGATTTCTTCTCTGCTTTTGGAATCATGCTATCATGCATCTGCATCATTCTATCATGTTCTCATGCATATGCATCTTTCTTTCATGCTTGCATGATTGTTTGTCTGTTTTTGTTTGATTGTTTGGTTTTTATTTTGTTTTGTTTTCAAAATAAAAAAAAAAGGAAAAATTGAAAAATACAAAAACAGTGTGTGTTTGTGTGCATTAGTTCGTGTGAACTTTTGAAATGGCCATTGAAACAGAGTTTTCTAAACTTTGTATCATCTATAGCTTAGATGAGCACTCTTTTGCACAACTAAGCGAGTGAGCTTTGTAACTCTTTGTGTGTGATGAGTAAGGTTAAGTAATCTCTTCTTCTTAACACTCGTATCACTCTTTTTGACGGGTTGAACTAGAAAATCCTAAGAGAAAGGCATAAATAACCATCTCACCACTGTTACTCGCCAATCATAATATGACATCTGTATGCTTCGGCATAGCAAAAGTGCAATGTCAAGGACACCTGTATGCTTCGGCATAGCAAAAGTGCAGTGTCAAAAGCTTAACATCATTGGGTGTTTCTTTTCTTTCTCTTATGCCCATGTATGATATGCTTGTTAAAAGAAAATATGCAAAGAAATTAAAAGCAAAAAGATCAAAATGCTTTAAAATATGGTTGCAAGCGTGTTTTCTAGGAGATGTGGGAGTTATAGGATGTACCTCGAAGGTGATAGTCCCCATCAAACGGTTATGATTGTGTGTGAGTTAAAGTGATTTTCTCATATCTCAAATCGTCATAACATTGAGACACTTATGCAATCTTGCGATGTTTTCACACACGACACGCAATACTCTTTGCTATTCTTGATACATGTGCAGGTACAATGTGATTTGGCCATCACAAAGTTTACATGCTTTAATGTATGCTCACTAAACTGTCTGGACTTGTTTTTGAAATATAAAATTGGTTAGACTTGTTTAGTGTGTGTGTGTGTTTTGGATCAAAATGCATGACATTTTTCTTGTGGAGAGATGAGTTTGAGAGCTTAATGTGTTGGTTGTATCTTTGGTTGAGTTGCATGCATGATTGCATTCATGTTTGTGTTTTTCCTCTTGTGAAAAACTGTTTTTAAAGGCATCTCGACACCTCCTCGATACCTCTCGACACATAGGCTATCTGTCGAGCTCCTTAGACTCCTTCTTATCGCAGTCTCGACAGATACCTCGACACCTGCTGGATCGATCGAGAAAGTTTCTGTCTCCTCGATACCTTTTCGATAGCTGTTCGATCCATCGAGGTCTTCTCGATAGCTCCTCGATACCTCTCGATCTATCGAGAATCTCTGCATGCATTTTTTTTTCACATGTTTCGCATGTTTCTCTTATCTTGTCATCCATAACATATTGTTTCATCACATTCATGCATTTTTATGGATTCTTTGTGCCCCCTTGATCATCCTTGATCATCTTTATGTTTCTCGGTACCCTCTGTCAATCGTGACAAAAAGTGGGAGAAATTGGAGAATTTGTGGTTTCTTTCTTTAAGATTCTACAAGTTAGGGGGAGAAATACATGCCCTTGTAAGGGGGAGTTGTGTTTCATCTTGTTAGGGGGAGTGTTTATCTCCTTGTTCATGTACCTAGGTCTTGTGACCATTTTTACATACAGCATGGTATTTATCAAGTGGTATATATATGATGATGTATGTTTTTCTTCACCTATCTTTACATGTGTTGTTTCTTTTCTATCTTTATACACATGTTTCTTTATTTGTATGCAATCTATTATTTCTGCTTCACACAAAGATGTCTTGATGTGTTTTGTTTAAAGTGTTTCAGAAATACAGGTTGTCAAAGTCTTCCATGCCATGAACTCTCTTCTTGCAAAGTTTTTCAAGAGTTTGTGTTAGGGTAGATTTTATTGTATTCAACAAGTGAGTATGAGTTGAGTGATTTATGACTTATCTCATATGTTCATTTGTTTGTTGTGGTTTTGTCACGGATTGCCAAAGGGGGAGATTGTTAGGACATATGTAGTTCAAGTTTGTTAACATATGTCGCTATTTTATGTAGTTGGCTAATCATTTGACAAAACGCACTTTACTTGTATTTGGATAGATCTAGGATGTGTTTAATACTTCAAAGAACATGTTGTTCAAGTTTAGTATTAAAACCATGAAGATTGGACCAAGAAACAAGTGAAGAAAAAGTGTGTACTAAAGTTGGACACCTGGTGGACACCTGGCGGATAGCTGCTGAACACCTGCGGACAGATAGCTATCTATCGAGCTATCTATCGAGGTATCTATCGAGATTTAATGAGGCTCGACAGCTGCCCGATCGATCGAGGTATCTATCGAGGTTACGGGAATTGAGATTTTCAGATCTGATTTTTGGGCCAGGCTTTTGTATTTGTGTAGGGTTTCTTTTCTCACAACCCTAGGCATATATAAAGCATATTTTTGAGGCCGTCACACAAGAGAATACAAGGAGAACACATGCAAAAGGTGACCGAAGCCTAATTCTCTCTAAAAGAAGCTACTGCGTCTTTGCGCCTTAGGGTTTTGTAACCAAGTGCTTCTTAATCTTCATCGTGTGTATGAAGTGAAGAACTTTGCAGCCAACATTCTTCTTCCTCAAGTTGGTGAGTGAGTCACGTACTGGGATTCGTGCAAAGGAGTTAGTCACGTACTGGGATCCGTGCATCAAAGGGTGGCGTTCATATATTGAAGAGTTCAGAGGTTCTGAAGCAGTAGAAGGTTTCTGCTGTGAGTTCATCTACGGGGATTGTAGAGTCTAGTGACAAAGGTTTTGTACTAGATCTGAAACTTCTCTTTACTATAGTGAATTGCTTTTCGGGAAGGTTTCCCCCCAGGTTTTTTACTGTGAAACTGGTTGGTTTCATTGGTTTTCCTGGGTCATCATATCTTGTCTTATTTATTTTTCCGCTGCACTTAGTTTTGACATGATATTGATGTTTGTTTGTTTTAACAAGTTTTATGCATAATAAATCTAATTAACAACTTGGATTTAAAACTTGTTAATTCTATCAATCGGGGTCTAAATTTCCCAACAGTTTACAACCCTACAAGAGCACTTATGCATACACTAATTGGTTCCCTAACCTAATTGTGCAAAGATAAAATTTGTGGAAAGTAATCAAAACTTTGCTCAGGAGGAAATGCTGCCAAAAATTTGCCAAGAGGTCCAAAGGTCTAAGAGATACATGCTGTCCAGGCTGCCAAGAGATCCAAATGTCCAAGAGCTTCCTCGAGAAGTCCACATTGTTAGAAGCCGAGCTTTCCTCGCAATTGCATTTCCTTGTATTGTAAAGGCCCACTGTTGGAGCCGATGACCAAGCATTGTAAAAGCAAATATTGTACAAGCATGTGATCAAAAGAGGGCCCGCTTCGCATTGTCCAGCATGTCATGAAAGTTTCGGTTACTTGCCAGTCTCATGCATTAATCTCGCATCATAGTAGAAACTCACCATGATAAATACCTAATCAAGGGTACAAAGCCAAATTTTCCTGAAAATAGTAGGTGTATTTTAAATAGCAAAGGCGTAAACTAACTTGATTTTGTTGTTGTGTTTCCACATTGTCAAATGCACCCCGTTTCTTCCACATTCTATTCTTTCTCAGGATCAAATAATTACTAAAAATAAACAATCTAAGCTACCACCACATCGTGATCCCATCGTCACTAAGTCTCGCGCAAGAGAGATGTCTACTAGTGGTACTTCTCCCCACACGAAAAATGCTTAGGAAATTACTCTTTTGAAAGAGCAAATTTCAGAAGTGATCTGTATGTTGCAACAACTAGTTGTTGGAGGAGGATAGAACTCCTTTGGTCATAGTCAGGGAGGTCCCCAAACTGAGAATGAAAATTAGCCCCCATAAGGACAGGATCAAGGCCATAATATACCACCCCAGGGCCATGACCAAGAAACAGATCCTTCTAAGGACAAGAACCCCAAATTTGGGATTGGCCAGGTTAAAGGCCAAGTGAAAACTCTAGATAAGAAGCTTTGTATCATAGAGGGCTCTAATGCCCATGGAAGTGTCGATCTAGATAGTCTGACCAACTTCCCTCAGGTCATTATGCCTCCTAAGTTCAAGGCACCAGAGTTCATCAAGTATGATGGTACTAGAGACCCTTGTACACACTTGCGCATGTTCTGTAGGAAGATGGCTCCCTATGGGGATAATCACCCTCTGCTTTGCCAGATTTTTCCTTATAGTTTGACCGTCCTTGCAACCACATGGTACGTGAGATTGGAAAAGACTTCTAGCTGGAGGGAAGTGGCCAACTCTTTCCTGGAATACTATCGGTTCAACACCAAGATAGCTCCCGACCGCATGGTCCTTATGAGAATAGAGAGGAAGAGTGGGAAATCTTTTCGAGAATATAGGCCAGTAGTGCTCGCAGCTCCCCTATCAACATCCTGGCATAACCATGCATCATGGCAAGCTCACCCTAAAGCTGGATTTGCTCTATCTTTGAGCTCCCTTTCCCGAGCTAAGTCTTGAACAATCTCCTCCTGCATGTGCGCCTCCCTAACAGTAGCAGCAGTCTCGAGCTCTATCACCCTGGCTAGTAAAGCCTTTACACATAATCTCCATTCAGTCCCGGAGGTTACCTAAGCATGAACCATGCCTCTTAGTACTCTACCTCCACTCACGGGAACATCCCCAATGATAGGCCCTTTGGAGGACTTTGCGAACCAAATGGCATAATCCCTGCTAGTGTCCACGTATGCATCAAAAGAACCCATCGCGTAAGCTGGGTCATTAGGACAATGGACTCAAATGACAAACTAAGAGAATGCAGATCTCTATTAACCTTGAACATCAGTATGACTTGATGAAAGGTACTTTCTGCCAAAGAGAACCCCCAATTCGATAGGGCCCAAAACTAGCGTCATATCCTCGACTGGCCCATGGCAATAGTAAGCTCTGTTCGTCTCAACAGTGAGCCATCGTAAGGATGAACCACCATCTCACCCTAGGTAACACAGTCCAATGTTGTAGAGATAGTGACTGACTGCATTAAGACCACCCTGGTAATCTTGCAGAGAGACCAAGCATATGCTTGAGGATACACAGTCGTAGACAAACCCACAAATAGTGGTCGCAAAGCCAAGATGTACTCATATTTCCACCATGTTAGAATTTGCCAACACCCCTCTAGGTTTTTGAAGTGCCACTGTGAAGCTCACCTCAAGAAAGTGATGAAAAATACGTTAGTGCTAGACCCCCAGTCATATCTACCAACCTTGGAGACCGCTTTCATGGCCCACAGCAGCTGGTAGGACAACACTGATCGGTCATTGTCAAAGTAGAAACTACCGAGGAAATACATGAAGAACCGTTGGAGATGAATGTTAGTTGGCACTACGTCCCAAGGGATGCTACCTTGCAGCCACTCGGTGTGGATCTGTGGTGATGTGGTAGGCTAAAATATGCTCTAGTGTCCCTAGTCAGTGGGAGTCGGATGCCCAAGAGCTCACAGGCTATCTCAAAGCTCATGTCATCAGTTGAGATTGGGTACCCACCGAATCTAATGTCCAAGATGGCTGTCCAATCAAAAGGGAGAATAGCATACTCCTCACAGCCTCAGACGAAAGGTGTCTATTTTGGCATGAAACTACCACACCAAAGCCTCCATAATCCCATGCCTCATGGTGTACAGGGGGATCTTTAGAAAGTCCTCGAACCTTTGCTTTCCTACGAAATCTGCATAGCACCAGTGGGTCCTAGGATCAGACAGCAGCCGAAGAAAAGTGGACCGAGTACCTCAACCCCAGATCTTATCGGGCCCCTGCATTCAGAATCAGAAACTATCAGTTAGCACATGCATTTAACAAGAATCTAAATGACAAGAGAATCAATATTGCATACTTGTCCCTTTCGTGCCTGAGCAGAAGGATGCCCTTTTAGCCCCCACTAAAGGTGAGTATCCCTGATACTGTTGTCCGCTACTCTAGTATAAGCATCGGCACCCACCTGACGTGGTGGAAATCTTGGCCTCAAGCCACACCTCTGGGCGCCCGGATAGATCTCCTTCTCCCAAGAAAAATCGGCCACTATATTAAAAAAGAGATCCTCAACTGGCCTCTCTCCTCTAGAGGTACCTCTCCCTATAGCCTCTGCGCGTCGTGAGGAAGCCCCACTGGAAATAGGGCGGGACTCAGAGTAGACACTAACTGTCTCAACGGAGTGCCGTCTCTTGGACCGGATCTCCATAGGGATCCCACTAGTGGGCTTGATGTCATCACCTCGTGGTCGAAGTGGATTTGCAAAACTCGAGCCACCTGCTCACCCGTAGAACGGTCTAGTCGTCAGAAGAAGAGTTCCCATGGGACGTAGTGTTGAGAAATTTTAAAATACTTGCAAGTGTACGAACTGTACCGAAGCATAGTTTGAGAAGAACGAGGTCGAACCCACAAGGACTTGAATGAATGTAGGAAAATTAATTAAACCTTAACCAAATTAATCCTAATCTAGTTTAATAAAAATTGGTTTTTCTGAGATTAAATAAGCTATGAAAATAATAAAATTAAGCAAATGGTTAAACTAAGCAAAAGATATAAAGCAATAAAAAGATGTAAACAATCAACGGAAAGGAATTAAGGTTTTGAAATCCGCCTTGTAAGTCATATCAGCATATATTTATGATCATTAATTTTTTCCAACCACTACATGATAATCTAGAAATCAATCTTGCTATCATGGAAAATATCATCTTTAAAACTTATGTTTAAAAATCTAAAGCATGTTCTTCTTCGCTTCTTTAGTATAAAATCAAATCATCAATTATATCTGTAGCCAAACAAATCACAAGAGATATCCAATTTTAAAATCAATAATTAATAAACCAAGCATTCAATTAATTAAGATAAATCCTAAATCATAAGAAAAACATGATTGAACTCATATCTAGAATCTCATCTTAGTCAATTGATATGAAGCAAGAACAATTTAAATCATTAAAGAACAACTATTGTGGGAAAATGCAAATCACATAAATATTACTAATAATCCTTAACAAGGTTTCATCCTCAACCCTAATTATAAATTTAGCTACTCATGGTAATTGAAAGAAAACACAAAAATAAAATACTAAACATTAAACCAAAAAAATAATTAAAACTAACTGTCATGGAAGAAAACTAAAGAAGTAGCCGAACTCTCTATGTTCAGCCCCCAGCCCTAGCACTAGCCTTTCTAAATTTTGCCTTAAAAAGCCTTTAAATAGGTCAAGGAACCTATTACAAGTTGAATTCTCGTTTAGAGAAAATCCCAGATTTTTAGGCTTTTCTTAACCGACTATTTTGGCCCATTTAACTTCAGGATTAAGACTTTCAGTAAACGAAAACGTTGTAGCCCTTCAAGTTAACTTTCCAGCATAACTTGAATTATTTCAATTGGACATCTGAGCGAAAGTTATGCCAAAAATATTAACTGATGTGCAGACTGGAATCCTAATCCGAATTGGACTTGGATTTGGTGCAAATTTCCTTTATTCCTTGCTCCAATTGGACTTATATTTAATTGGGTTGGCCTATTTTAACTTCATCATGGCCCTTGTAAAAGTAAAGTCCATTAACTTTATTCTTTGCACAAATTCACTTATTTAATTCCATTCTCCTACAAAAGACAAATTCACGCAATAAGATTCAATTAAGCACAAAATTGATTATTCAATATTATTCCAAAACCAAGTATAAAATGCATGAATTAACTCAAAATAAGTATGACAATGCTTTCTATCAATGATATAAATGTGCAAAATTAGGCTATGGATAAAGGCTTTAAGAAAGAAAGGCTAATTAAAAGGCTCAATGGGGTGACTAGCGATAATGTATCAAGAAAGAAAAAGAAAAACACATAAATGGCTCAAAATACACAAAAATGGCCTAATCTCATCTCTCAAAGACAAGTATAGTTCATTCAACATCAATGACTTCAAAAGATTCAAGTGTGGCATAAAATTATTATTTTTTTGTTGGCCAAAAGAAAGAACAATGAGACTACAACAAGGGAAATATATTGTGCACTTCCAAATGAACTTTAAGATTAGAAACAATAAATAACACTCCAAAAATAATAACTGGCTCAAAACTCACAAGGGTTATAGTCTCCACGTTGTTATCATCAAGATTTTCTAATCATTTTTATCCTTCAACAACAAGTTGTGTCTAAGTGGCTCCGTGCATGTGCAATGAATTGAGCATGAAAGAATTGAAATTCTTTAAGCAGGAGTACTATAACAAACTCAAAACATAAACCTCAAGCTAGGAAAAAGATTTTTTTTTTTTTTTTTTGAGATTAACAAAGCACAACAGAAAGATAGAAATATATGTACATCCCCCCAAACCTAAAGCAAACATTTTCCTCAATGTTAAAAATGATACTCTCAAATATATGTCTTGAATGAAAAGAGAGCAAAAAAAAAAAAAAAAAAATATGCAACATGAGAACCAAGTAGAAACAAGTAATGTAAGGAGAAGAAGGACATGTACCATGATTAAGCTGATTGTTATAAAATTTAATTTCTGTCAAATATCAGCTAGAACAAAAAAGAATAAAACTAAAGAAGAAAATAACCACAAAGTCTAATCTAGAAGCAAAAAATAAACAAGAGAAAAAGAAAGAAAGAAAAAAAAAATTGCAAACCTGATAAACACAACTGGGATCAATCTTGATAAATAGGATCATCCAAGAGAACTTCTTCAACTTTTGGAGGCTCAAGTTCTAAAAAAGGTTTCAAACGTTGGCCATTAACTTTAAACATATCACCATTTTTAGGATTCTCAATCTTAATAGCACTATGGGGATAAACATTGCGAACTATGAATGGACCAGTCCAACAAGATCATAACTTGCTTGGGAAGAGATGCAAACAAGCATTATAAAGAAGAACTTTCTAACCAGGTTTAAATGATTTTCTCAAGATGTTTTTATCATGAACCCTTTTCATTTGATCCTTATTCAATTTGGCACAATTGTATGCATCATTGCAAATTTCCTCTAACTCATTGATTTGGAGTTTCCTTTCAACACCTGCTTTGTCAAGATAAAAATTTAACCGCTTAATAGCCCAATAAGCTCTATGCTCTAACTCAACAGGGAGGTGACAAGCCTTACCATACATAATTCGATAGGGGGATATTCCAATGGGAGTCTTAAAAGCTGTATGGTATGCCCACAATGCATCATTGAGTCTTAAAGACTAATCTTTCTGAGTAGGGTTAACTGTTTTCTCCAATATTCTCTTGATTTCCCTATTAGATATCTCTACTTGACCACTTGCCTGTGGGTTATAAGGTGTTGCAACCTTATGAGTGATACCATATTTCTTCATTAGTTGCTAAAAACTCTATTTTAAAAGTGCTTACCTTCATCACTAATAATGGCACGTGGTGTACTAAACCATGCAAATACATTCTTTCTCAAAAACTTGACTACAACCTTGTGATCATTAGTTCTACATGCAATGGCCTCAACCTACTTAGAAACATAATCAACAGCAACAAGGATGTATATGTTACCAAAAGAATTAGGAAAAGGACCCATGAAATCAATACCCCAAACATCGAATACCTCAACAATCAAAATAGGGTTCAATGGCATCATATTTCTCTTTCCAGTACTGCATTTCTCACTAGCTGAACAATATGCATGGGAATCACGAAAAATGGAAGGCCAATAAAATCCACATTGCAAAATCTTGGCAGCAGTCTTTCTTGAACTAAAGTGGCCTCCACAAGCATGATCATGACAAAAGGATATAACATTTTGTTGGTCACTTTTAGATACGCATCTCCTAATTATTTGAATAGAACAGTACTTAAACAAGCATGGATCATCCCAAAAGAAATACCTAACCTCAGCCAGAAATTTAGACCTATCTTGTTTAGTCCAACAATGCCTCTAGGGATATTCACAGACCGATCAGCTAATTGAAGTGTCATGGTTGTTGGTTTTAACTCCCCCAAACCTAGCTGTAAGGTGGCAATAAGTTCACACTTGTCCCCAAATCTAGCAAAGCTTGCTCAATGAGGTGACCCCTAATCTTGCATAAAATTGTAGGAGATCCTGGGTCCTTACATTTCATTGGATATTTATTCTGAATGATTGAACTGACTTGCTTGGTCAAAAATGCCTTTTTAGGGACATTTGCTTTCTCTTCATTGTCACAAGATCTTTTAGAAACTTGGCATAAGCAAAAACTTGCTGAATTGCATCAAGAAATGGAATGTTTATTTGCACTTGCTTAAAAACCTCTAAAATGTCTCCAAATTGTGCACTTTTCTAAGGACTAATTAACTTCTAAGGAAATGGAGCTTTAGGAATAAACCTCTTATCAAGGGGGTCACTAAGATCCTGAATTAGAGTGGCGGGTGGGTTGTCCTTCTTTTCTCCATGGTCATCATTTGAACTAGGAGTTCCTTTTTCCTTTAACACAATATTTTCATCATCCTCAACTTCTGGCATTTTCGCTTGATTATCAACTTGCTTACCAGACCTAAGGGCAGTATTAGACTGAACATGTTCTTGTCCATGAGTAGAACTAGAAGAACTATTGATGGCATACTGTCCTTTTGGGTTAGGTATAGGTTGACTAGGAAACTTTCCTTTTTCCCTCTCTCCAACTTGGGTTGCTAACTGGCCAACTTGATATTCCAACTTTGAAATAGCTTGAGTATTCAAATGGGTGGAACTTTTCATCTCTTGAATGGCTTGGCTAGTTGATTGCATGAAAGTTTTGAGAGACTCCTCCAAAGATGATTGTTGTCTTGGTGGTGCTACAAACAGAGGAGTTAATTGGGGAATGGGAGGATATGCTTGAGTAGGTGGACGAAATTGACTTTGTTGACGCACTTGTTGTCCGCCTACATTTGTGGGAGGTTGATTTTGCCTCCATGAGAAAATAGGATGGTTCCTCCAATTTGGATTGTATGTTTCTGAAAATGGACTAGAAAATGGTTTTCCATAATTATTCAGTGCATATGCTTGCTCAGTATAAAAATCAGGGTACTCAACTGCGGAAGGACACAATTGTGCTGTATGCATAGGAATTGCACAAATAGAGCATGTTTCACTTTGAACTTGATTAACAGAATTCATCCCCCTACCTAAAGCTAAAGCCTCAACCTTACGAGTGAGATTGTCCAACCTAGCCTTTATGTCTAAGTCTTCATTGACTTCATATAATCCTCCTTTCTTAATCATAGGGGTTGATCTCTCTCTCTCTACGGTTGGGAAAATCCCATTGTTGTGAGCTTTTTGACAAATTCTCAAGAAATTTGTATTCCTCATCATCTACGAGACTAAAAAATCCACCACCATTCATGGACTCAATCATGTTACGATTTGTCTAAGTCAAACCATTATAAAAATATTGTACTAGTCCCCATGTTTCAAAACCATAATGGGGACACTTTAAGATCAAGTCCTTGAATCTCTCCCAACTCTCTTAAAATTTCTCTTGTTCATCCTGATAAAAATCTGTAATTCCTCAAACCATTGGTCTTGGCCATTGGGAAAAATTAAGAGAAGAATTTTGTGACCAACAGTTCCCATGAAGTGATGGATCCAGGTGACAGAGAATTAAGCCATGCTTTTGTGTTATCCTTCAAGGAAAAAGGGAATAAACACAAGCAAACAGAGTAATCAATGAAATTCTGGAACTTACAAGTAGGAAGAAGGCGTATTATTTGTGGCTTTAACTCAAAATGTGTAGCAGTGGTTGCAGGCAATACTGTGCAAGATGGAGGGTTGGTGGTTATGGGTGAGAACAACTCCCTAAGAGTTTTTGAATCTTCTCCTATTTCTCCCATTGTGGATGAATAATCAAAACTAACAAGACGATTTTCTTCATCACGTATCCAAGTTCTTATACACCAAGCACAAAGAAATAATTTGTTTTTGTTTTTTGTTTTTATTTAAAAAACAATAAATTTTAACAATAACTAGTAGAAGGAAAAATTCAATTAAGACCTAATTTATTTTCCTAACCAAGTCCCTGGCAATGGCGCTAAAAACTTGTTGTGACATTTTAAAATACTCGCAAGTGTATGAACCGTACCAAAGTATAGTTTGACAAGAACGAGGTCAAACCCACAGGGACTTGAATGAACGTAGAAAAATTAGTTAAACCTTAATCACTTTAATCCAAGTCTAGTTTAATAAAAAGTGGTTTTTTTTTTTTTTAGATTAAATAAGCTAAGCAAATAATAAAATTAAACAAATGGTTAAACTAAGCAAAAGATATAAAGCAATAAAAAGATGTAAACAATCAAGGGAAAGGAATTAAGATTTTGGAATCCGCCTTGTAAGTCGTATCAGCATATATTTATGATCATTAATTTTTCCCAACCACTACATGATAATCTAGAAATCAATCTTGCAATCATGGAAAATATCATCATTAAAACTTATGTTAAAGCATGTTCTTCTTCGCTTCTTAAGTATAAAATCAAATTATCAATTGTATCCGTAGCCAAAAAAATCACAAGAGATATCCAATTTTAAAATCAAGAATTAATAAACCAAGCATTCAATTAATTAAGATAAATCTTAAATCAAGAGAAAAACATGATTGAACTCATATTTAGAATCCCATCTTAGTCAATTGATATGTAGCAAGAACAATTTAAATCGCTAAAGAACAGCTATTGTGGGAAAAATAAAATCACATAAATATTATTGATAATCCTTAACAAGGTTTCATCCTTAACCCTAATTATAAATTTAGCTACTCATGGTAATTGAAAGAAAACAAAAAAATAAAATACTAAACATTCAACCAGAAAAATAATTAAAACTAATTGTCATGGAAGAAAACCAAAGAAGTAGCTGCACTCTCTATGTTTTGCCCCCAGCCCTAGCACTAGCCTCTCTGAATTTTGCCCTAAAGAGCCTTTAAATAGTTCAAGGAATCCTATTACAAGTTGAATTCCCGTTTGGAGAAAATTCTAGATTTTTAGGCTTTACTTAACCGACTATTTTGGCCCATTGAACTTCAGAATTAGGACTTTTGTTAAACTACAAAGTTGTATCGCTTTAAGTTAACTTTTGAGCCCAACTTGAATCATCTTGATTGGACATTTGAGCCGAGAGTTATGCCAAAAATACTAACTGATGTACAGGCTAGAATCTTAATCCGAATTGGACTTGGATTTAGTGCAAATTTCCTTTGATTCCCTGCTTCAATTGGACTTAAATTTAATTGGGTTGGCTTTCTTTAACTTCATCATGGCCCTTATAAAAGAAAAGTCCATTAGCTTTCTTCTTTGCACAAAGCCACTTATTTAATTCCATTCTCCTACGAAAGTCAAATTCACTCAATAAGATTCAATTAAGCACAATATTGATTATTCAACATTATTCCAAAACAAAATATAAAATACATGAATTAACTCAAAATAAGTATGATAATGCTTTCTAACAATGATTTAAGTATACAAAATTAAGCTATTATCAATGCCCATCACGTAGCATGGATGGGGGCCTTGCCCTGGAGTTCCTCTGTCTGATGACAATCGACCTAAGACTCAAGAGGAAGAAAATATGATGAGACAAGTTCCTTATGCTTCTGCAGTAGGAAGTCTCATGTATGCCATGCTTTGTACTAGACCAGATATTTGTTATTCAGTTGGCATGGTCAGCCGATATCAATCAAATCCAGGACTAAAACATTGGCAAGCTATAAAGCACATTCTCAAGTATCTTAGGAGAACGAGAGATTATATGCTTGTTTACCATTGTGAGGATTTGATTCTCATTGGCTATACAGATTAAGATTTTCAATCGGATCTAAATTTCAGAAAATCCACTTCAGGATGTGTTTTCACCTTGGGAGGTGGAGCCATAAGTTGGAGGAGTGTTAAGCAATCTTGCATTGCAGACTCCACCATGGAAGCCGAGTACGTTGCTGCTTGTGAAGCAGCAAAGGAGGCTGTTTGGCTCAAGAAATTCCTTTCTGATCTTGGTGTTATGAGAATGGAGCAAGTTCCCATCACATTGTTTTGTGATAATAGTGGAGCGGTTGCACAATCCAAAGATCCAAGAAATCACAAGAAAGGAAAGCACATTGAGAGGAAGTACCATATCATTCGAGACATTGTTGCTCGTGGAGATGTTGTGGTGGCAAAGATTGAAAGTGCAAATAATCTAGCAGATCCTTTTACCAAAACCTTACCTCAAAGGACCTTCGAGTCACATTTAGAGGGAATGGGAGTTAGATTAGTGCACAATAGTCTTTAGGGCAAGTGGGAGATTGTTAGGATATATGCCCTTAAATCCTATTGTATGATGCTATATATGACATTATGTATGACTTAATGTTGTGTTTAATAAAGTTGTTTATTTTTATCTAAAATAATGGTAACATGAATATTTGGACATTATCATATAGTCCATGAGATGCATAGTATGTGATTTAGTCACAGAAGATATAAATCACAAGTTCTTTGTAAACTCAGAATTTATAGTTCGTAGTCGGTGATGAAATTGGGCATTTCATCTGCGAAGACTATAACGTATCAACTAAGATGATTTGTCTTGATCATGGAAGTGGTGACTTCTAGTTGATATGTTGATATGTTTTAAGAGTTAAGACATATTGAACTGGACCGCTGTGAGATTTATTATTCTCCTAACGACTGTCAAATGAATAATAAATCTCACGACTTCTATTTGCATGAACTCTTAATCCTGAGAGAATAATGGACCTAATCATGAGGTGTAGGTTGCTTTGATATATCAGGAGTGAGATCTAAAGTAACGGTCAAAACCTCAGTATGTTGGGCAACCACATTTAGTGTTGATGGAACATTTATTCTCAAGATGGAATTCATAGTCTCTTAATGGAGATACAAAATATTCCCTTGAGATAAGTTTAATAGGTTTGGTTATTCAGAGAGTTAGGCCTAACCACTTTGGTAAGAAATTACTAAAGTATATATTTATGAAATTGGATTTCATAAATATATGATGAATAACTTTAAAGGATTAAACCGGGTACTCAAGGATAAGATGTAGTAATTTACAAAGTGGCAGTCTACATTTATGACTTTGTATTACTACGAATATTTTATGAAGGGGTTGCATGCAAAATAAAGTCTTGGGATATAATTTATTAATAAGGCCTAGAGTGCAATTATATTTATATAGTGGTATTAAATATAATTAATGGTAATTTTGGACTTGTCAAGAGTTGACGGAAAAGCCCAAGGCCCATTGGAGCTAGTGTCTTATTGGTTCCTTTTGGTCCCATTCCAAGCCACACACTAAAGCCCAATTAGAAAGGCCCAATAGGCCGACCCAATTAGATAATCAGTTAGTTATAAAGGGAGAAACATACAGAATTTTTTAACGCAATTTTTCGTAGAGAAAAAGAAAGAGTGTGAGACACATTTTTATTCTCCCTTTGGAAACTGATTGAGAGACCACACATCTTGGGCGTAAAGTGGAATTGGAGTGAAGATTAAAAGTTTTCCCAAGTGCTTCTAATCTTTGTTTTGAAATTCTCCATACCAAGGTACGCTATCTTGTTCTTAAATTTTGAAATTTATAGAGTGCATGTTGTCAATCATGAATGAAATAGATCCTTATTTGTTGCTTCCGTTGTGTGTTTTGTATGAGATACAAAACCAGATTTTTATCCAACAGATTGATATCGACTAACCATGCCAACTGAATAACAGATATCTAGTCTAGTACAAAGCATGGCATACATGAGACTTCCCACTGCAAAAGCATAAGGAACTTGTCTCATCATATTTTCTTCCTCTTGAGTCTTAGGCCTTTGGTCATCAGACAGATGAACTCCATGTCTAAAAGGAAGTAATCCTTTCTTGGAGTTTTGCATGCTAAATCGTTCTAGAAACATATCTATATATCCAGCTTGTGATAAACCTAATATCTTATTCTTGCGATCTTGCCAAAGCTTGATCCTTAGAATAAAGTTAGCCTCACCCAAGTCCTTCATATCAAATTTGTTTGATAACCAAACCTTTATTGATGACATTACCCCTACATCATTCCCAATGAGTAGAATATCATCAACATAAAGTACTAGGAACATTATTACTTTATCTCGATGTCTTTTGTACACACATAATTCATCAAGATTTTTTTCAAAACCAAAAGCCTTGATTGCTTGATCAAATCTGATATTCCATGACCTAGATGCTTGCTTAAGTCCATAAATGGACCTTTTCAACTTGAATGTCATATGCTCTTGGTTATTACTATGAAACCTTCCAGTTGCAACATGTATATTTCTTCTTCAAGATTGCCATTAAGAAATGCATTCTTGACATCCATTTGCCAAATTTCATAATCATAATGAGCAGCAATGGAGAAAAGAATTCTAATAGACTTAAGTATGGCTACTAGCGAAAAAGTTTCATCATAATCAATACCTTCTTTTTGTGTATACCCTTTCGCCATTAGTCTTGCTTTAAAGGTTTCAACCTTTCTGTCTATCCCTCTCTTCCTCTTATAAACCCATTTGCAACCAACAGGTTTAATGCCGTTAGGCGCCTTTACAAGATCCCAAACATGATTGAAATACATAGAATCCAATTCATATTTCATAGCTTGGAACCAATGATGTGCATCTATATCATGTATTGCTTCATCATAAGTGTAAGGATCCGATTCAGCCTCTTCTGAGATAGATTTATAAGTTTCTCCCAAAACTATGAATCTTATAGGAGGCCGACCAATTCTCCTACTATGACAAGGCATCTGTGTACTAGAGATCTCATGCGTAGTACCTTGTGGTGTATCTAATACAGTCACATCATCCCTAGTTTCATCCATTGGTTGTTCAATTACAAGTTCATCTATTTTAGCCAATACAACTTTACTTCTAGGATTAAAATTATTCACATAATCATCTTCCAAAAATTTGGCATGGGTGCTAACAAACATTTTGTTATCCTTATGATTATAGAATAAATAACCCTTGGTTTCTTTTGAATACCCTAAAAACATGCATACTTCCATTTTAGCTTCCAACTTATCAAACTTCCCTTTCAACACATGTGCTGGACATTCCCAAATGTGGAGATATTTCATACTAGGCTTGCGTCCATTCCACAATTCCTTGGGTGTGCTGGGAACAAATTTTGATGGAACTAAATTCAAAACATGCATAGCAGTTTTTAGTGCATATCCCCAAAAAGAAACTGGTAAAGTTGAGTAACTCATCATGGACCTAACCATTTCCAAAAGAGCCCTATTCCTTTTTTCCGCTACACCATTTTGTTGGGGAGTTATAGGTGCAGTCAATTGAGAGACAATCACATTTTGAATTAGGTAATCCTTGAAATCCCCAAGAAGTTATTCGCCACCTCGATCAAATCGAATGGCCTTTATGCGTTTACCCAATTGATTTTCAACTTCTTCCCTAAACTCTTTAAACTTTTCAAAGGCTTCGGACTTCCGTCCCATTAGGTACACATAACCATATCTTGAGTAATCATCTGTAAAAGTGATGAAATACTCATAACCTCCTTTTGCTTGAGTTGACATAGGATCACAAACATCTGTATGAACTAATTCAAGCAACTCTTGGGCTCTTCTACCTTTTGCATTAAAAGGTCGTTTGGTCATTTTACTTTCCAAACAATATTCGTAAACTAGAAATCCATTAAAGTCCATGGGCTGTAAAAGTCCATCTTTGATTAGTCTTTGAATCCTGTTTGAATTAATATAACCCAAACGCAAGTGCCATAGATATGCATCACTAGTAGAAGGAAACTTTCTCTTTAATGATTTTACATGAGAGCTACTATTTAATTTAGAATTGTATAATTCATGCTTGTAAGGAGTTCAAATATAAAGATCATCCACAATATTACCAGAAAAGATAAACATTTATTACAACATTGTCTTTGAGGATAACACAATATCCATGTTTAACTAAGTAAGTTGTAGAAATTAAATTCCTACGAGCATTAGGTACATACAAACAGTCTTCCAATATTAAAATTCTAGACTTAAAACATAAATTAAACACTCTAACAGCTACAACCAGAATCTTGCTCCCATCAGCCAAAGTAAGAAATAATTCTCCCTTATTCAACTTTCTGGTCTCCTTGAACCCTTGCAAAGAATTGCAGATATGATTAGTACAACCTAAATTCACACACCAGGAATCTGTTGGATTCTGTACCAAACATATTTCAAGAAGAAATGAACTTTTCATACCTAAATTCTTAGCACCCTTAAATGTTGGACAATTCCTCTTCCAATGTCCTTTCTCACCACAATGGAAATACTTTCCTTTGGTTTTTTTTCTTTTGTTGGCAACTCCTAAGGCAATTTGTTTACCATCTTTCTTAGTGAAGTCCTTTTTCTTTTTCTTCTTACCCTTGCCTTTCGACTTAGGTTGAGAAGTAGAAGCTTGACCCATATTGGCTTCAATACTAGAAGTACCAAGGATGTCTTTTGTCGCCACTAACTCATTCATCAATTTAGACAAAGAATAAATCTTTTTGTTCATATTATAATTGAGTCGGAATTCCTTGAATGAATTTGGTAGTGACTGGAATATTATATCCACTTGGGATTCTCCATAAATGTCGGCACGTAAAATGTCTGATATGTTTAGATTAGCAATCATCCTAAGACAATGCTCCTTCACTGAACTTCCTTCAGCCATTTTGGTATTATAAATTTGTCTTATAGTTTCTTGCCTTACAGAACGGCCCTACTCACCAAACATCTCCTTCAGACTAAGCATTATGTTCGAAGCAAGTTTTACATCTTGCATTTGATGCTGTAGAACATTTGAGATAGATGTTAGGATATAGCACTTGGCCATCTTATTAGATTTTTTCCAACGATCATATCGTTGTTTTTCCTCAAGAGGAGCATCTAATGAAGGAAAGCTAGGACATGGTTGAGAAAGCACATATTTGTGCTTTTCAGCTGTAAGAACAATGTCCAAATTTCTTTTCCAGTCAACATAGTTGGATCCAGTCAGTTTGTTTTGGTTAAGAATAGCAACAAGTGGGCTAAATGATGCCATGATTTAAATCTAAAAATAATAAATATGAATATAATAAGTAAATTGACATTATCAATTTAGCATATAAGCATATAATATGGAACCTTGATAAAACCATAAAATAATATATGTAACGACAACCCAATCCATGTCTATAATTCCTTGGTAGCAAGTTTATTATAGACACAAAAATTGGTTGAGAACTATTCTCATTATTAGTGCTATCATGATAACTCTTATCAAATACTAACAATATGTTGTATTACCTTTAGTCTTTAAGTAATAATGACAAAGCTCCTTTGGGAGGTTAACATCACACTTAGTCTAGTGTACACCATTATCTAGAATCATGTGTAGCCATATTTCATTCTCCCTTTATAGTGTTTAAACTTGTAGTACCATGGAACAAAACACCCTCCTTTGGGATCGCGAGGCATATACGGCAAGACGAGGTGCATATCCCGCACTACTATGAACCGATAATGGAGACCGTGAGATCCAACCCTTGTATCTCTCTCCCACTAGATATTTTAGATTAAAGGTTTTTAAGATCAAGAACCGTAATAATGCTAGAAATCCTTGAAAACATTATCCTAATCTCATTAGAAATAAATTTCATAACCCTAGCATTAATATGATAGCATATGTATCCATGTATCTCCATATAAATTGCAACATATGAAACACACTTTAATATATGCATCCAAGTCATCAAAGGCATATAACACATGCTAGGTTCATCATTCATATATTAATTTATATATATATATATATATTAATCAATTCATGAAGAAGCCTTAAAGGCATATAAACCCATATAAAATTATATAATATAATATATACGGATGGAATGAATTCAAGGCAATTAACATGCTAACAGGCCTTATCTCATGCAAATGATTGTAATATATAAGATCACATGCATGATGGCCATGTGTGCAATTAAAATTCAAGCCATGCAATCCATGCATTAAAGTCCAAACCGTGCAATTATAATCCAAAAGGTGCAAAAAAAATCCAAGCACATTTATGCAATTGACAGTTATGTTGATGATAGTTATTTGAATTACATTCAATAACTATACTTTGGCAATTACTAAGACACAGCATAATGAACTTCCATTGAATCCCACTTGCAATATATATATATATATATATATATATATATATATTACAAACTAAGATTTCCTTTGATGGTTATTGAATGAATGACCAATCCATGCACTCCTGGTGTCATGCAAAACAATATATCGCATATATTTATCAATGCACACAAAGTTTATGGAACAATATCTTTATGTAGAAATTTGAAATCACAAAGATAATGGATTTCTAAAATTCTAAAATCCAATCACACTCTATACAATCATGATATGAAAACCTGGCTCTAATACCAATTGTTGGAAAATCTGGTTTTGTATCTCATACAAAATACACAGCGGAAGCAATAAACATGGATCTATTTGATTCATGATTGATAACATGCACTATGCAAATATCAGAATTTAAGAACAAGATAGCGTATCTTAGTGTGGAGAAATTCAAAACAAAGATTAGAAGCACTTGGGAACACTTTTAATCTTCACTCTAATTCCACTTTACATCCAAGAAGTGTGGTCTCTCAATCAGTTTCCAAGGGAGAATGAAAGAGTGCCTCACTCTCTCTCTCTTTTCTTTTTCTCTACTCTTATAAAAATTCTGTATGTTTTTCGCTTTATAACTACCTGATTATCTAATTGGGCTGGCTTATTGGACCTTTGCAATTGGGCTTTAGTGTGTGGCTTGGAGTGGGACCAAAAGGGTCCAATAAGACACTAGCTCCAATAGGTCTTGGGCTTTTCCGTCAACTCTTGACAAGTCCAAAGTTACCATTAATTATATTTAATATCACTATATAAATATAATTGCACTCTAGGCCTTACTAATAAATTATATCCCAAGACTTTATTGTACATGCAACCCCTTCATAAAATATTCATAGTAATACAAAGTTATGAATGTAGACAACCACTTTGTAAATTACTACATCTTATCCTTGAGTACCCGGTTTAATCCTTCAAAGTTATTCATTATATATTTATGAAATCCAATTTCATAAATATATATACCTTAGTAATTTCTTACCAAAGTGGTTAGGCCTAACACTCTAAATAACCAAACCCATTAAACTTATCTCAAGGGAATATTTTATATCTCCGTTAAGAGATTATGAATTCCATCTTGAGAATATATGTTCCATCAACACTAAATATGGCTGCCCAATATATTGAGGTTTTGACCGTTACTTTAGATCTCACTCCTAATATATCAAAGCAGCCTACACGTCATGATCAGGTCTATTATTCTCTCAGGATTAAGAGTTCATACAAATAGAAGTCGTGAGATTTATTATTCATTTGACAGTCGTTAGGAGAATAATAAATCTCACAGCGGTCCAGTTCAGTATGTCTTAACTCTTAAAACATATCAATATATCAACTAGAAGTCTCCACTTCCATGATCAAGACAAATCATCTTAGTTGATACGTTATAGTCTTCGCAGATGAAACACCAAATTTCATCACCGACTACGAACTATAAATACTGAGTTTACAAAGAACTTGTGATTTATATCTTCTGTGACTTTTCACATAAATCACATACTATGCGTCTCATGGACTATATGATAATGTCTCAATATTCATGTTACTATCTCCCCCTTTGGCAATCCGTGGCAAAACCACAAGAGTACATTGAATGTCCTAGAATACATTCTACTCAAGTACAAATAAGCCTAGTCTAAAAGATTTGAACCTTGGAAGTTGCTGCAAGAAGAAGGTTCGGAATCTTGACTTGGCTTTAACCTGTCTTTCCTGAAAGGCACTAAACAAAACACATCAAGGTACCATGTGGAAAACAATGACAAGTTGAATAAACAAGAAACATGTGTATAAATAGAGAAAAGAAACAACACATGTGAGATAAAGAGTGAAACACATATATCATCACATATACCACTTGATAAGTATCATGTATGTAAAAAAAATGGTTACAAAACCAAAAGATACACAATTACAAAAATATATCAATCAATATCAAAGTGTATCAAACTAACTCTCCCCCTAAGTTAGTTACAACAAAAACTTTCTTCCCTTTAACATGAAGTTCTCCCCCTAAGTCTATTACTCCCCCTGAGGAATGACATTCAATTCTCAAATTTCTCCCCCTTTTTGACACGATTGTCAAAGGGTATAAAAAGCCAAAAGACTTGACCTGAGAAAGACAGAAAACAAATAAAGAGGGAACGAGGAGAACAAGGAACCATAGACCTACAAGAGAAAGAACAACAAGATGCTATGGACACAAAGGGAAAAAAAATGCAAAACAAAGAAAGATGAAATGCATACAAGGGTATCTCGATGGATCGAGAGGTGTCGAGAAGCTATCGAGCATACCTCGATGGATCGAGAAGGTATCGAGGATCTATCGAGCAGACAGAAAGTTTCTCGATCGATCCACAAGGTGTCGAGATATGTGTCGAGACTGCGATAAGAAAAAGTCTAAGAAGCTCGACAGACAGCTATGTGTCGAGAGGTATCGAGAAGGTGTCGAGATGCCTTTAAAAACAGTTTTTCAAAAGAGGAAAAACATAGACATGAATGCAATCATGCATGCAACTCAACCAAAGATCCAATCAACACATTAAGCTCTCAAAATCATCTCTGAACAAGAAAAATGTCATGCATTTTGATCCAAAACACACACACATACACTAAACAAGTCTAACCAATTTTATATTTCAAAAACAAATTAAGACAGTTTAGTGAGCATACATTAAAGCATGTAAACCTTGTGATGGCCAAATCACATTGTACCTGCACATGTATCAAGAATAGCAAAGAGTATTGCGTGTCGTGTGTGAAAACATCGTAAGATTGCATATGTGTCTCAATGTTATGACGATTTGAGATATGAGAAAATCACTTTAACTCACACACAATCATAACTGTTTGATGGGGACTATCACCTTCGAGGTACATCCTATAACTCCCACATCTCCTAGAAAACACGCTTGCAATCACATTCTAAAGCATTTTTTTATCTTTTTGCTTTTTATGTCTTTGCATATTTTCTTTTTAACAAGCACATCATGCATGGGCATACAAGAGAAAGAAAAGAAATACCCAATTATGATAAGCTTTTGACACTGCACTTTTGCTATGCCGAAGCATACAGGTGTCATTGACATTGCACTTTTGCTATGCCAAAGCATACATATGTCATTTTATGATTGGCGAGTAACAGTGGTGAGATGGTTATTTATGCCTTTCTCTTAGGATTTTCTAGTTCAACCCGTCAAAAAGAGTGATACGAGTGTTAAGAAGAAAAGATCACTTAACCTTACTCATCACAAACAAAGAGCTACAAAGCTCACTTGCTTAGTTGCGCAAAAGAATGCTCATCTAAGCTACAGGTGATACAAAGTTTAGAAAACTCTGTTTCAATGGCCATTTCAAAAGTTCACATGAACTAATGCACACAAACACACACTGTTTTTGTATTTTTCAATTTTTTTCAATTTTTTTTTTAATTTAAAAAAAAACTAAACAACCAAACAAAAACAGACAACCAACATGAATGCATGAAAGAAAGATGCATATGCATGAAGGCATGATTTCAACAGAAGATAAGAAATCAAGCATAGAGAGTCCTACTTTAGATAGAAAGAATTTAAAGCAGAGGACAAACAGAAAAGACAATTAAGTCTTAGGCTCCTTTCTCACCCACACAGCACGAGTCTTTGGCCGTGAAGATGAAAAGGCACGTGTCCTAGTGTGACTACTAAAGGACATAGAAGAATTAAAATTCTCCTGAAATTGAGTTAAAAAGCTCAAGACTTTTAATAACTCTCCAAACAACAGTGTAGGTTCTTGAGAGGAAACCTGTGACTGTTTGGACAATTGCTTATGAGGATATAACTTAAAGCAATTAGGACGAGTGTGTCCAGAAACACCACAATGGTGACAAACATAAGCAGTTTTAGAGCTACTCGGCTTCCTAGAAGGAGGTCTAACCTTAGAGGTTGACAGAGTCCTCAAATTAGGACAATTTGGCCTAATATGACCAATCATGTGACAATGATGACAAGTGGGGACAAAAACAGATTTATCATTCAACCTAGGAGGAGTTTTAGACATAGGTTTAGAAACTTCAGCGTTAACATCAGATTGTTTACCTTTGTCTATCCTAGCAATATTAGCCTTCAACTCTTTATTATTCCTTTTGAATGGGAGAATATAAAAATCCTTTTCTTTTGAGTTAGGCTCAACAACAAGTTTGACACTAGTTAATTTTTCAACTTCAGTTTTGAATTCAACTAGTTGCTCTTCCAAACTCTTAATTTTGTCCACCTGAGATGAAATTTGATTTTTAAAATTCTCATTCAAATTAGTGGCTTCATCCAATTTTGCAATCAAATCATCTTTTTCAAGCTTGACCTTTTTAAATTTAGCTTTTAATTTTGTAGAACATTCAAGGGATTTCATACAAAAATTATAAAGCTTGCAATAGGCATCATGAATATCATCATCATCATTCAACACAAGATCATGCAAATCAAAACAATCAAGAGTTTCCATGACAACAGGGGTCAATGATCACACATCAAAGATTAAAACCTAATCAGAGTGTGCCTGCTCTGATACCACTTGACAGGCCACAAACGCGTTGACCCCTTGTGATAATTTAGAACAATTAAATTAGCCCAGTTATTAATTAATCAAATTAACAGATAATATCACGTGGCAGCACAAACAAATCACCAAACTAAGATATGCAGCGGAAAATAAATAACACGGTGATTTGTTCACGAATGGGGAAAACCCTAAGGCAAAAACCCCACCGGGTGATTTAAGGTCACCACTCCCGAAACTCCACTATTATCACAACAAGCAGTTACAAGTAAGGAATCCGAGTACCTCACCAATCTACAGTTGAACTCTTACCCCAATACCCAATTGGACTTGTTCTGTAGTGACAATTTCTGCTTTTCAATGCACGGCTCCCAGTACGTGACTAACCAATTTGATGCGCGGATCCCAGTACGCGGCTTACTCCTTTGCACGAATCCCAATACGTGACTAACTCCACAGCAACCCTTTGATTGTTGTAGTTGATTTGCAGCAGCTTCACATAGAAACACCAATAAGATCTTCAATGTTGGTGCAAGAGACTTTGCTTGGTTACAAAACCCTAAGGCGTACAAGAAACGCAGCAAGAACTCTTTCTTCTGTAGGAGGAGGCTAGGGTTTCAAAAAGAAAACCTTATGAAGCTCTCTAGGGTTAGGTTTTTCTTTTTCCATCTCCTTTTAAATAGGAGCTTAATGGGCTCTTCTATTCCAAATAGGTTTACACAAACCTTAGGTTTTCCTAGTCCAATAAGAATTATACAAACCCATAAACAATTAGCCTTTTAGAATAAAAACGTTGCTGGCTATAATCTGAAACCCGTAAGCTCGATCGATCGGGACATCTGTCGAGCTTTAATGAATCTCGACAGATCGAGATTCTGTCGAGGAGGTATCGAGACCTGCAGTTTGCACTTTTTCTTGAGCAGTTCTTGAGTAATCTTCATGTCTTCAATTTAACCACTTGTAATGATCATCTTGAACCTACTTAGATTTACCCAAATACAAGTAAAGTGCGTTTTGTCAAAGGATATGCCAATTACAAAATATGTCCCTAACACATATCAATATATCAACTAGAAGTCTCCACTTCCATGATCAAGACAAATCATCTTAGTTGATACGTTATAGTCTTCGCAGATGAAACACCAAATTTCATCACCGACTACGAACTATAAATACTGAGTTTACAAAGAACTTGTGATTTATATCTTCTGTGACTTTTCACATAAATCACATACTATGCGTCTCATGGACTATATGATAATGTCTCAATATTCATGTTACCATTATTTTAGATAATAATAAAACAACTTTATTAAACACAACATTAAGTCATACATAATGTCATATATAGAATCATATAATAGGATTTAAGGGCACACATCCTAACACTACAGTGGGTTATCACAGCCGCACCGTAATCTCGCATCTTATTTGGAGATTATCTTGGCAGCACCGTAAATCTCTATAATGGGTTATCATGACCGTGCCATAAGCTCGCATCTTATTGGAGATTATCTCGGCCGCGCCGTATGTCTCCATAGTGGGTTACTGCGGCCGTGCTGTAAGCTCGCATCTTATTTGGAGATTAGCTCTGCCGCGTCGTATGTCTCTATAGTGTGTTATCACAGCTACGCCGTAAGCTCGCATCTTATTTAGAGATTATCTCAGTCGCGCCCTGTGTCTCAACAGTGGGTTATCGAGGCTGCGTCATAAGCTCGCATCTTATTTAGAGATTATCTCAGCTGTGCCATACGTCTCCAGCCATCACAGTTATCAAGTTCCTAAAGAAGTTCTGTGTTCTGGATCTACATTGGGTTATCGTGGCCGCGCCGTAAGCTCGCATCCTATTTGGAGATTATCTCGGCTGCGTTGTACGTCTCTAGCCATCCCAGTTATCAAGTTCCTAAAGAAGTTCCGAGTTCCTGATCTATAATGGGTTATCATGGCCGTGCCGTAAGCTTGCATCTTATTTAGAGTTCCTAATCTATAATGGGTTATCATGGTCGTGCCATAAGCGTTGTACATCTCTAGCCATCACAATTGTCAAGTCCCTAAAGAAGTTTTGAGTTCCTGATCTACAGTGGGTTATTGCGGTTGTGCCATAAGCTTGCATCCTATTTAGAGATTATCTTGGCCATGTTGTCTGTCCCCAGCCATCACAGTTATCAAGTCCCTAAAGAAGTTTCGAGTTCTTGATCTACAGTGCGTAATCGCAGCCACGCTGTAAGCTCACCATTTCCACTATTCCTAACTACCAGGTAAGTCTCCTTACTTATCTCTCGCATTTTGTTTTCAACTTTTAAGCTTCCGCATGTTTACATACCCATGTAACACAAGCAAAAAGCAAGAAAAAAAATAATAATAACAATAATAACAATAATAATAAGAATAATAATAATAATAATATAAAATAATATTCATTTTCCTAAGATAGCATGTCATAAATCATGGCAAAAAAAAATATACATACATGCTTATGAAAATTTCAAAAATAAAATAAGCACTAGCATGCATTCTTAGTAGTATTGCTACTAACATTTTGCAAAAAAGAAGAAGAGAAGAAGAAAAATAAACACTAACCTCAAGTGCAGGAAAGACTGAAGCAATAGACTGAAGCTAAAAAGCCGTACCCGCTAAGTTCGCAAGTTGCTCTAGAGAACTTTTTTAGAAGTGAGAAGTCGAGAAAAGAGTGAAATGAGCTAAAAATGAGCCAAAATGAGGTTTATATAGTGCTCTAGGCGACCTGGGCTACCCACTGCACCTTTTAGGGCCACTGGGTCAACTCGACGCAACTTTTAGGGTTGCCGGGTCATCCCGGCACACTCTAAAGGGCCGCCATTCAGCATTGACCAAGTCAGTGTTGACCTCATCGAACCTAAAAAAAAGAAGGAATCCTTTTTCTCCCCCAAAGCTCAGAGCCAAGTCTAGAAGATTTTTTAGAAGCAGCTGTAGCAGATCGGTTCAATCAGGTAAAATCTAGTCTCGACCCATGAGTAGTCTCCACATGCAATTTGAGGGCGACAAAATTCGAACTCGGAAAATATTCAACATCTCTCATTGCACTCAATATGTCAGATAAAGAAAGGGCAGCTGTTGATATTGTATTTTTTTTGCCCTCGATTTACGTGCCGAACCTGGAAAAACCCAAAAATAGCTTTTTTTTTTCCTCCATGGAGTTGCGAGAACATCCAGAATGACGTGGCATAACCCCTTCGGACACCAGAGCACCCAAAATGCCCCTAGTTAACCCTGGGTTGACTGAAAGTCAAACAAAGTCAAAATCCCCTCAAAATATCACTTTTCATAGTTTTATATCAAACCCGAGCTTCTCGGAGACTTTTGGAAACTTTGACAAAGTTTGACTTAAAGTTGACCCCTAGCGAGCCCAGAAACCCTAATTTTGATTTGGCTGTTAGATTGGGTTGAAACCAATGCCATTGTGAAGATTATCAAATTCTCAGTCCAACGACTATTCATGGGTCAAAATCAGAGTTAGAACGGCCAAGATATCAGGAAAACCGGGCTAACGCACTAATCCATTAACTTCCGAGAGCCATAACTTTTGATCCAACCGTTGGATTTTCAAGTTCCATACCTTTTTAGAAACAAGAAGTCAAGATCTTTCCAATGGTCTTAAGATCAACCTGATTAGAGGCTATCTAAAGGTGACGAGGTTATAAAAGGCCCCAAGCACCCCCAAACCAAGAAAAAGGAAAGATTTTCTGAGTTGTGCTCTCTGCCAGGACACTGTTTGCACATTTTTTCTCTCTTCCAAAAAAAAAAAAAAAAAAAAAAAAAACACATCAAAACCTCTTGATTCTTCCATCTTCACCAAAAATACAAGGTATTGTTCTGTAGGATAAATACATGTTTGTATCGCATACAAAATATACACAGCAGAAAATTAACGAATTTACTTTATTCGTAATTGGTAACATGTACTATGTAAATTTCAGATTTTAAGGACAAGAAAGCGTACCTTGAAGCGGTGAATTTCAAAACAAAGATTAGAAGCACTTGGGAACACTTTCAATCTTCACTCCAGTTCCACTAACGCCCAAGAAGTGTGGTCTCTCAATCAGTTTCCAAGGGAGAATAATAGAGTAACTAACACTCACATACACACCATTTCACAATAGTGTCTCTCATACATCGAAATTCTATATGTTTTTCTCTTAATATCTAACTGATTATCTAATTGGGTTGACCTTTTGGGCCTTTCCAATTGGGATTAAGTATGTAGCTTGGAGTGGGACCAAAAGGGACCAATAAGACATTAGCTTCAATGGGCATTGGGCTTTTCTATCAACTCTTGACAAGTTCAAAGTTACCATTTACTATATTTAATACCACTATAAAAATATAGTTGCTTTGTAGGCCTTATTTATAAATTATATTCCAAAACTTTATTGTACATGCAACCCCTTCATAAAATATTCGTAGTAATACACAGTCATGAATGTATCTTAATTCCTTGAGTACCCAATTTATCCTTTAAGTTGTTCATCATATATTTATGAAATCCAATTCCATAAATATATACTTTAGTAACTCCTTACTAAAGTGGTTAGGCCTAACACTCTGTATAACCAAACCCATTAAATTTATCTCAAGGAAATATTTTATATCTCCGTTAAAAGACTATGAATTCCATCTTGAGTATATATGTTCCATCAACACTAAATGTGGCTGCTCAACATACTGAGGTTTTGATTGTGACTTTAGATCTCACTCCTGATATATCAAAGCACCCTACACCTTATGATCAAATCCATTATTCTCTCAAAATTAAGAGTTTATATAAATAGAAGTCGTGAGTTAATTATTCATTTTACAGTCGTTAAGAGAATAATAAATCTTATAGTGGTCCAGTTCAATATGTTTTAACTCTTAAAACATATCAACATACCAACTAGAAATCTCCATTTCCGTGATCAAAACAAATCATCTTAATTGATATGTTATAGTCTTCGCAGATGAAATGCCCAATTTCATCACCGACTACGAACTAAAATTTTGAGTAAACAAAGAACTTGTGATCCATATCTTCTGTGACTAAAGTACATAGATCACATACTTTGCATCTCATGGACGATATGATAATGTCCAAATATTCATGCTACCATTATTTTAGATAATAATGAAACAACTTTATTAATCACAACATTAAGTCATACATAATATCATACAGAGCATCATATAGTAGGATTTAAGGGCACACAATCTATCTATCTCCCACTTGCCTTAAAGACTATTGTGCACTAATCTTTTTGCCTTAATAACATGATTTGTTGCTTTATCTAGCATTTTTCTTGCTTTATCTTGTTTTTAGCATGCTTTTCAGCTTATTTTCATATGCTTCCATGTTTGTTCTTGTGCTAGTTACCTTTTCTATGTGTTTTATGCTTTATGCCATGCTTCAAATGCTTACGTCTATCTTTTCCTTGTTTTTTTGTTCGGGTCTAAGTGCTTACATGCTTGATATTATGTCTTTGGATATGCCTTGCATAGATATACATGTTTACATGCTTGTATGCTTGGATTTGGTGTTCTTACATGCTTTTATGCTTACATCCACATGTTTAAATGTATATTCACATGCCTTCACGTGCTTTTCCATTCTTATATGTGTAGATCTATGTGTTTTCATGCTTAGATCGTTGTTCTCTACATGCTTTACACCATCATCTATGTGCTTGTGTGCTTCATACGATGTTTATGTGCTTAGGCCTAAACCTTGTTTGTCATGCCATGTGCTATTATAGCCCTTTTGTTCCTTTTATCGCATTTTCTTATGTTTTGGCCTAATGGTTAGGACTCAATCTAGACCCTATGGTCTTTGTCATTGTCCATACACCAAGGCCCACATCAAAAGGTTTGCATCATTTTATTTGCATGTCTATGCTTGCTTACTTCTATGCTTTATGCTAGCCTTTCTTGTTCTAGGCTTTGCCATGCTTGACACCCTCCGCGGGTTTGACCTGGTGTGGTTACATCTAACGCCCATGAGGCCTTGTTTGGATGTAAGCAATTGGGAGGCATCTCCAAATGCTAGTTTGCTCCGTGCGTACCCTTTCCTATTCTGCTCTATGTGATGCTATGTTTACCATGCTTGTTTGTGCCACCTGTTGGCTTTTTATTCATCTTTACACGCTTGCTTACATGTCCATGAATCAGTCTTGCCTGCTAGTGTGTTGTCCATACTTCAACCCAATGAAGTTATGGACATTCGATCAAAACCTACATTTATCCCTCGCGGACACCACCTTTTTGTTTGCTTTCTTATGTGTTTTGCCTTTTAGTTTGTTTGATTATTGTGTTGCGTGTCATGCCTCCTGCCACATGCTATGCATGCTTCGCTTGTATGCTTGTTTGCTTTATTCCCATTGCGCATTATCTATGCATCTGTTTCGTCCATTGCTTGCCTACTGGTACACACATGGAGCGAGGACACATGGAGCTAGGGCACAATCTGCCAAGCACAAGCAAAAAGGGTGCAGATGCAAGCATGTCGGGATGAGCCAAGCAGCTATGTTTAGTAGGTTTTTGTCGGATGTTCGCCAAATTTTCGCCGTGGAAATCTGGCACTCTTCCCAGACGTCCCAAAAGCCAATGTCAAAATCATGATTTTATTGCCAATCTTAGAAAATTAAGGTTTTATCAAAATAAAGGACTATCCTTGGACAGGCGTTGTGGGGTGTCTAACGCCTTCCCCACTCGTAACCAAGCCTCCGGACTCAGGAATGAAGATTTTTTGCCATCCATATTATATTAGGAAAAATGACATTTTTCTTAGCCTAGGATCGGTAATAAAATCAACAAGAAACAGGTGATCAATCACACATTAGAAAAACTCAATGATTGATGGCGACTTCATTTACCTTTGGTAATTCCCTTAAAATTTGGCCAAGATTCCTACCACACCTCCAAAGGTAGACAAATACCTTTCCTTTACCAAGAGAGAGAGCACCTGAAGCTCTGCGCGAACCATGTCGACTATCGAGAGGGGCCTCCAACGGGCCTTGCATGTGCAGGGGCGTCGCCATGGCAAGTGGTTGGATGAAGGCCCGATGGTAGTTATCCATCTTAAGGCAGGGTCGTTAGCGTCATGGAAAAGCGATGGAGAACCTTTGATAAACCATCAACATTTGCATGACGGACAACCCTAATGTTGACAGATGCGCCTTATATCGATGGGAAAGCTAAAGCTACGATTGACTATTAAAAAGATGGGATGGAGAAAATTGACGGGTCATACGTTTCCATGCGTGTTCCCCACACATGCTCTTACAAGGAAATATCTTGCGCATCAAGTACCAAGACCATATCACACCCATGTGTCTTCCTCATATGGAAGGACACACTATAATCATGGAAACCCTAATACCAAATACCCTTTACAAGGAAAGATCCTTACTTTTGGGGGATCGCGGTTTGCTATCCACCACTATATAAGGACCAGACCTCTCTTTTCCTCTGGTACTCTGAAACTCCCCAGCTTTCTCACCATAGAGTTCTTAGAGATTTCTTATTCACTAACTTGACCTTCGGAAGGCTCTTGGCCGGTATAGCACCGGTGCCTTCTGTTTGATCCATTTCTTCTTATTCCGGAAGACACAAGTCGTCCCTCTAAAATTCAAGTCAATGCGATGTGCATGGCCTAGGATATGCAAATGATGAAGGAGAAGATGGTTATGATGATGAATGCAATGAGGGGAGGAGTATCTACCAACTTGGACGAGCTAGTCCATCAGACTGACTCCCTATTCACCGCCAAGGTAACATCCTTCTCTCTCCCATTGAAGTTTCGGATGCTGCAAGTAGAAACATACAATGGGTCGAGGGATCCATTCGACCATCTAGAGTTGTTCAAAATGCTCATGCACTTGCAAAGGGCACTAGATAAGATTAAGTGTAGGGGATTCCCTACCACACTAAAGGGGCCAGCAAGAGTGTGGTTCAACAAGCTTACCCTAAACATAGTTTCCACCTTCAAGGAATTGAGTGGCCTCTTTGTCACACACTTCATCAGAGGACAAAGACATAGATGATCCTTCGTAGCCATACTAAACATCAAGCAATAGGAAGACGAAAGCCTGAGGTCATATGTGACCTGTTTCAAAACAAGAGGCACTTTTGATAGATGAAGCTGACAAAAAAGTCCTCGTTACCGCCTTCACTAGCGGGTTAAAGCGAGGAGAATTTCTCTTCTCCATCTACAAGAACGACCCAAAACAACGGTTGAAGCACTATACAAAGCCAAATATATGAATGTTGAAGACATGATGACCCCCGCCCTGACCGAGGAAGGAAGTTAGCTCGAACGAATGACAGGTGATTGAGACCCCCGTCAAGGAGAACAAATTTCAATCCTCTGAACACCTTGCTAGAACAAGTTCTCATGCAGATAAGGGACAACGCGACGTTAGCATGGCCAGACAAGCTGAAGGGGGACCCGAACAAGAGACCTAGGAACAAATATTGCCACTTCAACCAGGACCATAGGCATGACTCTTTTGAATGCTATGACCTCAAGTGGTTGATCGATGCCCTCATCAAATGAAGAAAGTTGCAGTGGTTCGTCAAGAATGGGGACAACCATTCGAGGTTTTAGGATTAGTGCCCTTAAATCCTATTGTATGATGCTATTTATATGATATTATGTATGACATGATGTATGACTTAATATTGTGACTAATAAAGCTGTTTTATTTTTATCTAAAATAATGGTAACATGAATATTCTGACATTATTATACAGTCCATGAGATGCATAGTATTTGATTTATGTGAAAAGTCACAAAAGATATAAATCACAAGTTCTTTTTAAACTCAAAATTGTAGTTCGTAGTTGGTGATGAAATTAGGCATTTCATCTGTGAAGACCATAACATACCAACTAAGATGATTTGTCTTGATTATAGAAGTGTAAACTTCTAGTTGATGTGTTGATATGTTTTAAGAGTTAAGACATATTGAACTGGACCGCTGTGAGATTTATTATTCTCCTAATGACTATCAAATGAATAATAAATCTCACAACTTCTATTTACATGAACTCTTAATCCTGATAGGATAATGAATCTGATCATGAAATGTAGGTTTCTTTGATATATCAGGAGTGAGATCTAAAGTAACGGTCAAAAGCTCAGTATGTTAGGCAATCACATTTAGTGTTGATGGAACATATATTCTTAAGATGGAATTCATAATTTTTTTAATGAAGATATAAAATATTACCTTGAGATAAGTTTAATGGGTTTGGTTATTCGACGTGTTAGGCCTAAGCACTTTGGTAAGGTGTTACTAAAGTATATATTTATGAAATTGGATTTCATAAATATATGATGAATAACTTAAAGGATTAAATCGAGTACTCAAGGATTAAATCGAGTACTCAAGGATTAAGATATAGTAATTTTCAAAGTAGCAGTCTATATTTTATGACTTTGTATTACTACGAATATTTTATGAAGGGGTTGCATGTATAATAAAGTATTGGGATATAATTTATTAATAAGGCCTAGAGTGCAATTATATTTATATAGTGGTATTAAATATAATTAATGGTAACTTTGAACTTGTCAAGAGTTAACAGAAAAGCCCAAGGCCCATTAGAGCTAGTGTACAGTTCGCCTCCAGTTCTTAACAACTAATAACGAGGCAGAATACGAAATGGTCCTTTAGGGTATCGACTTAGCTAAAGCAATAGGGGCCATGTTAGCAATCATGCATTGTGACTCGCAGGTCGTGGTCGGGCACATCACTGGTGATTATGAGGCAAAGGGAGAATAGATGAAGAAATATCTAAGCTTGTTCATGAGCAATACGGGAGATTGGTTTTTAGTCAAGTTCCTAAAAATCCCGAAAAAGGAGAACAAGTAAGCAAACTGATTGGAAAAGGTTGCATCTGAAGAATATATGGACACCACTAGTGAGGTACTATCCTTTGTTCAATACACCCCTGTAATTAATGAGTTAGAAGTACTGGTTATCCCTCTGGGGACCGACAGGATGACGCCCATCATATCCTACCTTAAAGATGAGACACTGCCAGAAGATCGCAACGCTTCCTGTAGGCTGAGGGTACAAGCTGCATGTTTCGTAACAATTGGGGACGTCCTTTACAAAAGGGGTTTCTTTCATCCGTATCTAAGGTGCCTAGCTTCTAATGAAGCTGACTATGTCATGAGGGAAGTAAATGAAGGAATATGCGGGAACCACTCGGGAGACTAGTTCACAAGTTGATATGGACTGGATACTATTAGCCCACTATGTAGAAAGATGCCCAATCCTACATAAGGGTGTGTGATAAGTGCCAACGCTTTAGTAATACCATATGGCAACCAACAGAGGAACTTACACCAATAAGCGGCCCCTGGCTGTTCGCCTAGTGGGGGTTGGATATAGTGGGACCATTCCCTCTCGGTGTACAATAACTCAAGTTCTGCATCGAAGGGATCGACTACTTAACTAAGTGGGTGGAGGTAGAGCCACTGGATACTATCACAGAAACAAATATCTGAGGCTTTGTATGGAAGACCAACATTTGCCACTTTGAAATTCCCAAGGTCTTCATCTCTAACAATGGCAAGTAATTCGACAACGACGCATTCAAAGACTTCTGTCAGCAGTTGGGAATCAAGAACAACTGCTTGTCTCCTGCTCACCCCTAGGCCAACGAACAAGTTGAAGTCATAAACCAATCCCTGTTCAAAATAATCAAGACTCGGCTTGAGGAGGCAAAGGGTATATGGCCAGATGAGTTACCCAATGTCCATTGGGCATATAGAACAACGGCTTGCACACCTACAGGAGAGACACCTTGAGGCCGTCATCCCTACAGAAATAGGAATGACCAGCTATCGAGTATCCCACCATGATGGTGAAAGGAATGAAGGAAGATTGCGCCTACAGTTGGACCTCCTTGACGAAGTCAGAGCATCGATGAAACAAAGGATGGCTAGTTATCAGGACCTAATGGCAAAACAGTACAACACCAAGGTTAGGCCTCGTCATTTTTAGGTTGGGGATTTGGTCTTAAGGAAGGTAACAACTGTTGATATCGTATTTTTTCTACCCTTGATTTGCGTGCCAGACCCCGAAAAATCCAAAAGTATTATTTTCTCTCCATGGGGCCATGAGAACATCTAGAATGACATGATGCAACCCATTCAGACACTAGAGCACCCAAAGTGCCTTTTCCAACCAAGAATGTGGATACGAGCTCCTCTTATACAAATCTCTCTCGTCTTTTGTTTTCAGGTAAGGGATATGTTACATGTGCGTTTGATAAGTTTAAGGATTTTTTAGAAAACTTTATTCTGCATTAAAACCTTTTAATTAGGGATATTACATATAAGCATGATTTAAGTAAAGATATATGTTCATGAGTTTTTCAATCTTATATATATGATAATTTTAGCATATTGATGCTATTATTTATATCACAAACATAATATTTAAGAATGAAGTGGATATGCCATTGATATGAAATATTTATGTAAAAGCATAGTTATCAAAAAAATATAGTTTTTGGGTTATTCCATTGTTATGATCTGAACTCAGCCAGTAAAGGTTGTAGTACTAGCATTTCCATGGAGATTTTGATTGGCCATCATAAGTGGTGAGGACTTTGTTGTATCCACCCTCGTTAGGAACTGCAAACTTGTGGAGGATGCCAACCAACCCCCATGGTTGATGATATGATTACATCGAAAGGGGTGATACTTTCTGGTATGATTCTGAGATTTCCTAGCATTGTAGGGAATGCTGGATGCCTGGCACAATATGTTGGAAGCCTCCTAAAGTTGTGACAGACTTACAATTGGACCGACTAATATGTATTATTAATGAGCTATTAAGCTATTTGGAAATTATAAGAAAAGTATGTTATATGTGTTATAAGTCTAATGGAAAGTTTATGATAAATTATTTTATAGTCTATTTAAAAATACGGTTAATGAATTATGTTTAAGTTCCTTATTATGCCATTTTATTATTATATGAAAGGAAAATGATGTATTTTCATCTGAAAATTCATAAGTTAGTTTAAGAAAGGTATGAGTACTATTGAAGGCTATTTATCAAAGCTGACATATCCATTAAACATTTAATTTACATGCATTCTTATTAAATTCTCATGGAGCTTAAAACCTTACTGGGCTTCGCAGCTCACCTTATAATATTTCAGTGTATAGGTTCTTTCCTGAAAGCAGCGAGAGTATTGGAGATGGTAAGGAATCTATGATTCAGAACTTTAGTTTGTTTTGAACCCCAATTGTATATACTTGGGGTTAGACTTGTAAATAAGATTTTTGTTAAACATTTAGTTATGTAATAATTACACGAATACTTTAAGTTTCAGCCAAGTGTAATCTTGCAAAGTTCGAAATGAAATGAAGTTCCAAGGTTTTTACCAATTTTGTATATTATGGCTTTTATGCAAGAAAATAAAAAGGAATACAAGAAAAGAATTTTGATAAGCACCTTCAGCTTAAGTTGGTTCGTGTTAGTATTGAGATAAAATTGATTTAACATGCCAGTCATGCTCTAAATTCTGAAGTACATGTTTGGGTCGTGACAAGTGGTGCCTGAGCCTTGTGTGCATGCTCCACTTCCATATGAGTCTATTTCTTTTCTGGCTCTCACGCATTTTCCATTGCCTTTAGATTTGTCTAGTACTGCCTCACACTCTGGTGTTTGTTTAACTCTTGGGGCATGAATGAGTTTTTGGGTCTTCATTCTCTGCATCTCATTTCTTCTTCAGGTTGGGAATTGATTGGATGTGGGTTTCTCTTCTTTAATTCAGCCCATATCTCCCTTTTATCCTTTGTCTGTGGGCTGGCTGGTGCTCCTGTTATGCCAAGGCATTGTTCCGGCTGTGATATCGTTCACCCTTGTTTGCCTTTTTATTACTTCTAGGCTTGCGAGCTGAAATGTCTACCATGCCAATTTCTCCTAATATTTCTTCTTTTAGTCTTTAGTGTCCAGCATTCCTGCTGGGCTAGTCCATTCAACACCTCGAGCTTTCTCAGCCCATTTCATTCTCTGGGCATCCTTGGCCCGTTTCATTCTTTGGGCATCCTTAGCCTGTTTAATTCTTTGGGCATCCTTGGCCCATTTCATTCCCAAGAGCTTTTGCTAAAGCTTTTAGGCTTCCCTTGCCTAATTACCGCATCTTTTGACTTTGGATTTATAGGCCTTCGAACCAACCCCGTTTACTAATTTCTTTCCTTAGGCTCCTCTGGCCCATTTTCACTTTCTTTCCATCTCTTACGACTCCCATAGGCTTACTACTTCATTCTTTGGGGCCTCCTTGACCCTTTTGCTTTCATTGAGGCCACTTATTATTTTATGGGCTTGTGGACCATTATTCCTGCCATTTTGGCCCAATGACCTTTGCTTTCTTTCTCCACCTTTTTCATATTATTGGGCTTTTTTTGCCATTGCGCCCTTTTGTAAAAAAGAAAAAAGGTCATCAACACACTGCTATAGACTAAATGGTCCTATACCCATGTTTTTAGGAGCTATAGAATGAGTTTCTAAAAATATTTGTATGCAGGAATTTACCTAGGCAAGCCTATAATTGTTGTTTAGACAAGCGTGACTATGTTGCGTCATGTAGAACTTCTTTTTTTTTTTTTTTTTTTTTTTAATGAATAAAAGCTCTTGCATCACGTAGACCTAGTTAATGAGGTTAGGTATAATCTATATATATATATATATATATATATATATAACACCGAAGCTTTTGATGTTAGGACGTGTGCCCTTAAATCCTATTGTATGATGCTATGTATGACTTAATGTTGTGATTAATAAAGTTGTTTTATAATTAACTAAAAATAATGGTAACATGAATATTGGGATATTATCATATAGTCCGTGAGATGCATAGTATGTGATTTAATCACAGAAGATGATCACAAGTTCTTTGAAAACTCAGAATTTTAGTTCGTAGTCGATGATGAAATTGGGCATTTCATCTGCGAAGATTATAACATATCAACTAAAATGATTTGTCTTGATCATGGAAATGGAGATATCTAGTCGGTATTTTGATATGTTTTAAGAATTAGACATATTGAACTAGACCGCTGTGAGATTTATTATTCTCCTAACTACTATCAAATGAATAATAAATCTCACGGCTTCTATTTACATGAACTCTCAATCCTGAGAGAATAATGGATCTGATCATGAGGTGTAGGTTGCTTTGATATGTCAGGAGTGAGATCTAAAGTCACGATCAAAACCTTAGTATGTTGAGTAGCCACATTTGATATTGATGGAGTATATATTCTTAAGATGGAATTCATAGTCTCTTAGCGGAGATATAAAATATTTCCTTGAGAAAAGTTTAATGTGTTTGGTTATTCAGAGTATTAGGCCTAACCACTTTAGTAAGGAGCTACTAAAGTATATATTTATGGAATTGGATTTTATAAATATATGATGAATAACATTAAAGGATTAAATAGGGTACTCAAGGAATTAAGATGTAGTAATTTACAAAGTTGCAATCTACATTCATGACTTTGTCTTACTACAAATATTTTATGAAGGGGTTGCATGAACAATAAAGTTTTGGGATATAATTTATAAATAAAGCCTAGAGTGCAACTATATTTATATAGTGGTATTAAATATAGTTAATGGTAACTTTGGACTTATTAAGAGTTGATAGAAAAGCCCAAGGCCCATTAGAGCTAGTGTCTTATTGGTCCCTTTTGATCTCACTCCAAGCCACACACTTAAGCCCAATTGGAAACGTCCAAAAGGCCAGTCCAATTAGATAATCAGTTAGATATTAAGGAAGAAACAAACAAGATTTTAAGTAAGTGGGACATTATTGAGAAATGGTGTGTATGTGAGTGTGAGACACTCTCTTATTCTCCCTAGGAAACTGATTGAGAGACCACACTTCTTAGACGTTAGTGGAATTGGAGTGAAGATTAAAAGTGTTCCCAAATGCTTCTGATCTTTGTTTTGAAATTCACTGCTCCAAGGTACACTCTCTTGTTTTAGAATTCTGAAACTTTTGTAATATATGTTATCAATTGCGAATAAAGTAAATCCGTTTATTTTCTGGTGCGTATGTTTTGTATGAGATACAAACCATGTTTATCCAACATCTGAAACTCCCACAATTTTTCACATCAGCATTAGTTAAATTTAAAAAAGAAAAAAATAAGAAGCTTAAAAATATTCCTCCCCAATGCAAACTCTATACTTAAGGCTCTAGGCCTATGCAAGAGTTTCCTTGGTTTCCACTCTCAGCCTCTTTTCTCCAGGGACGGATTTAGCCACAGAGCTGATTAAGTTAAATAATTCCCTCTCTGTCATTCTCTTTCCTATTTGATTGATCTCCTTCTCAAGAAATTCTTTCTCTACATATTCCTATCCGGTTTCAGGTAATGATGATGATGCCAATTGCTAAGTCCCAACGCCAAGTGAATCCTAGAAGAGGTGTGGTTGCCTTTTTGATTGTCATCGTTGGCATCACCAAGTCTATCTCTATCTCTCTTCTTCTAATTTAAGATTTTTCAATAAATAATGGAAACCAATAGTTCTTATAGTTCTTCATGGCATGAGAAGAGAAAAGAGGCCAACCCCATCACCCTCAAAGTTGTTCGACAAAATATCTGGCTTGTAGGCATGGCTTATAAAGATAGTTTTAGACCTTAACATAGTCTAAGTTTGTTTTGGATTTTGTTATCAGTGGATAACTAATGGACTAAGAAAGCTAAGTTATAATCTATAATCAATTCAATTTAGTAGATTCTATTTTAATTCTCAAATATAAAGTTGCTTGCTTATTGTCTTCCTTGATTTTGTACTCAACTATATATGATGGTTTATGTTGGGAAATTTAGATCCCGGTTGATAGAATTAACAAGTTTTAAACCCAAGTTATTAATTGGATTTATTATGCATAAAACTTGTTAAAACAAATAAACATCAATATCATGTCAAAACTAAGTGCAACGGAAAAATAAATAAGACAAGATATGATGACCTAGGAAAACCAATGAAACCAACCAGTTTCATAGTAAAAAACCTGGGGGAAACCTTCCCGAAAAGCAATTCACTATAGTAAAGAAAAGTTTCAGATCTAATACAAAACCTTTGTCCCTAGACTCTATAATCCCCGTAGATGAACTCACAGTAGAAACTTTCTACTGCTTCAGAACCTCTGAACTCTTTAATATATGAATGCCACACTTTGATGCATGGATCCCAGTACGTGACTAACTCCTTTGCACGAATCCCAGTATGTGACTCACTCACCAAC
Organism: Castanopsis chinensis; assembly: GCA_032878915.1. Classification (NCBI taxonomy): domain Eukaryota; kingdom Viridiplantae; phylum Streptophyta; class Magnoliopsida; order Fagales; family Fagaceae; genus Castanopsis; species Castanopsis chinensis. The sequence continues at coordinate 1,930,186 of JAVQMG010000130.1, read as the reverse complement.
TTGAGGAAGAAGAATGTTGGCTGCAAAGTTCTTCACTTCATCAACAATAAAGATCAAGAAGCACTTGGTTACAAAACCCTAAGGCGCAAAGACGCAGTAGCTTCTTTCAGGGAGAATAAGACTTCAATCACCTTTTGCATATGTTCTCCTTGTATTCTCTTGTGTGACAGCCTCTAAAATAAGCCTTATATATGCCTAGGGTTGTGAGAAAAGAAACCTTACACAAATACAAAAGCTTGGCCTAAAAATCAAATCTGAAAATTCTTATTTCCGTAACCTCGATAGATACCTCGATAGATAGCTATCTGTTGAGCAGCTATCCGCTGGTGTCCAACTTTAGTACATACTTTTTCTTCACTTGTTTCTTAGTCCAATCTTCATGGCTTTAATACTAGACTTGAACAACATGTTCTTTAAAGTATTAAACACATCTTAGATCTACCCACATACATGTAAAGTGCGTTTTGTCAAAGGATTAGCCAACTACATAAAATATGTCCTTAACAATCTCCCCCTTTTGCAATCCGTGACAAAACCACAACAAACAAATGAACATATAAGAGAAGTCATAAATCACTCAACTTTTACTCACTTGTTGAATACAATAAAATCTACCGTAACACAAACTCTTGAAAAACTTTGCAAGAAGAGAGTTTATGGCAAGTAGACTTTGACAACCTGTATTTCTGAAAACTTTTAAACAAAACACATCAAGGCATCTTTGTGTGAAACAGAAATAATAGATTGTATACAAGTAAAGAAACATGTGTATAAAGATAGAAAAGAAACAACACATGTAGAGATAGGTGAAGAAAACATACATCATTATAGATATACCATATGATAAATACCATGTTGTATGTAAAAATGGTCACAAGACCTAGGTACATGAACACAGAGGTAAACACTCTCCCTAACAAGATGAAACACAACTCCCCCTTACAAGGGCATGTATTTCTCCCCCTAACTTGTAGAATCTTAAAGAAAGAAACCACAAATTCTGCAAATTCTCCCCCTTTTTGTCATGATTGACAAAGGATACAGGAAGCTGTAAAGCTTTACCCGAGAAACATAAATATGATCAAGGATAATTAAGGGAGCACAAAGAATCCATAAAAATGCATGAATGTAATGAAACAAGATGCTATAAATGGCAAGATAAGAGAAACATGCAAAACATGTGAAAAACAATACATGCAGAGAATCTCGATCGATTGAGAGGTATCGAGGAGCTATTGAGCAGACCTCGATGGATTGAACAGCTATCGAGAAGCTATCGAGGAGACAGAAACTTTCTCGATCGATCCACCTAGCTATCGAGAGGTGTCGAGATTGCAATAAGATGCAACTGAAGATCTCGACAGATAAGCCAGGTATCGAGAGGTGTCGAGAAGGTGTCGAGATGGCTTAAAAGCAGTTTTTCAAGAAGAGAAAAACACAAATGTGAATGCAATCAAGCATGCAACTCAACCAAAGATCCAAACAACATATTAACCTCTCAAAAACATCTCTCAACAAGAAAAATGTCATGCATTTTGATCCAAAACACACACACAAACACACTAAATAAGTCTAACCAATTTTTATTTTAAAAACAAGTTAAGACAGTTTAGTGAGTATACATCAACGCATGTAAACCTTGTGATGGCCAAATCACATTGTACCTGCACATGTATCAAGAATAGCAAAGAATATTGCGTGTTATGTGTGAAAAATATCGTAAGATTGCATAAGTGTCTTAAAGTTATGACGATTTGAAATATGAGAAAATCACTTTAACTCACACACAATCATAACTGTTTGATGGGGACTATCACCTTCGAGATACATCTTATAACTCCCACATCTCCTAGAAAACACACTTGCAACCATATTTCAAAGCATTTTATTCTTTTTGCTTTTATTTCTTTGCATATTTTCTTTTATTAAGCATATCATGCATGGGCATACAAGAGATAGAAAAGAAATACCCACTTATGTTAAGCTTTTGATATTGCACTTTTGCTATGCCGAAGCATACGGATGTCATTGACATTGCACTTTTGCTATGCCGAAGCATACAGATGTCATATCATGATTGGCGAGTAACAGTGGTGAAATGGTTATTTGTGTCTTTCTCTTAGGATTTTCTAGTCCTACCCATCAAAAAGAGTGATACGAGTGTTAAGTAGAAGAGATCACTTAACCTTACTCATCACAAACAAAGAGTTACAAAACTCACTTGCTTAGTTGTGCATAAAAATGCTTATCTAAACTACAGGTGATACAGAGTTTAGAAAACTCTGTTTCAATGGCCATTTTAAGGTTCACAAGAACCAATGTACACAAAGACACATTGTTTTTGTATTTTTCTAACTTTTCCATTTTTTTTTTATTATGAAAACAAAACAAAAATAAAAGCTAAACAACCAAACAAAAACAGACAAACCTCATGAAGGCATGAAAGAAAGATGTATATGCATGAGAGCATGATAGAAAGGTGCAGATGCATGAAAGCATGATCTCAAAAGTAGAAAAGAAATTAAGCAAAGAGAGTCCTACTGTAGATAGAAAGAATTAAAGCAGAGGACAAACAGAAAAAACAATCAAGTCTTAGGCTCCTTTCTCACCCACACAGCACGAGACTTAGGCCGTGAAGATGAAAAGGCACTTGTCCTAGTATGACTACTCAAGGACATAGAAGAATTAAAATTCTCCTGAAATTGAGTTAAAAAGCTTAAGACTTTTAATAACTCTCCAAACAAATGTGTAGGCCCTTGAGAGGAAACCTGTGACCGTTTGGACAATTGCTTATGAGGATACAACTTAAAGCATTTAGGACGTATGTGTCCAGAAACACCACAATGGTGACAAACATAAGGTCTAACAAAGGATTTAGAATTAGTCAAAACAGTTTTGGATTTCATACTTTTATTACCTTTCTCAAATTGAGGCACAATAATAGTCCTTGATCCAGAAGCTGTGGAAGAGGAGGGGCTAGAGGAGACAGCATATCCTAATCCAGTCTTATCAGAACTAGGCTTTTGAGCACTCTCCACAATCACCTTATCAGTTGAGGCAGCAAAGGCCATAACATGACGACATTCATCCACATACTCATCAGAAGAGTCATTCTCAGTGTCACTCTAAGAAGCAACCAACCTTTTATCTTCTGACTTCTTGGCCTTTTCCCTCATAAGGTAATTTGGGCACTCTATCCTCATATAACCAAAACCCTTGCACTCATGGCATTGGATAAGGGGCTTCTCATTCTTCCCTTTCCTAGAGGATTTAGATTTCCTAGGAGGTTTGCCCTTGTCCTTTTTCCTAAATTGAAGAAGGTTGATAATTTCATCAGTTATGAAGGTTAGATCCTCATCATCATCATCTTCATCTTCAAAGTCCTCAATCTCTTCCTCTATACCTTTAAGAGCCAAGTTTTTACTCTTTCCACATTTTCCCATTAAGCCTAATCCCATCTCATAGGTTTAAAGGTTCCCTACAAGCTCAGTCAAAGGAATTTGATCAATGTCCCTTGCTTCTTCAATGACAGTGATTTTGGCATGGAATCTTTTAGGTAAGGACCTAAGAATTTTCCTAACAATTTTGGATTCTGCTATAGACTCTCCAAGGTTGAAGGCAAAATTCACAATATCCTTGAGTTTAGCATAGAACTCATCAAAGGTCTCATCCTCTTCCATCCTTATTTCTTCAAAGCTACTAGTAAGTCTTTGAAGCTTTACAGTCTTCACTGCCTTGGTACCTTCGTATGTGGTCTCAAGAATGGTCCATACTTCCTTGGCAAATTTTGTGGATGATATTTTCTTGAATTCCTCATTGGTCACCCCATAAAACAAGGCATTCAAGGCCCTACTGTTGAAATTTGCCGCTGTGATTGTTGCATCATCCCAATCCACTGGAGCTTTCTTTGGCTTAATCCAGCCAACTTCAACAGCTTGCCATACTTGTTCACCTAGACCCTACAAAAACACTTTCATACGAACTTTCCAGTACGCATAATTAGTGCCATCAAATAAAGGAGGAATCAAAAGAGATTGTCCACGATCCATGACAACGGGGGTCAAGGATCACACTCAGGAAATTAATCTGATTAGAGTGTACCCCCTCTGATACCACTTGTTGGGAAATTTAGACCTCGGTTGATAGAATTAACAAGTTTTAAACCCAAGTTATTAATTAGATTTATTATGCATAAAACTTGTTAAAACAAAAAAACATCAATATCATGTCAAAACTAAGTGCAACGGAAAAATAAATAAGACAAGATATGATGACCTAGGAAAACCAATAAAACCAACTAGTTTCACAGTAAAAAAACCTAGGGGGAAACCTTCCCGAAAAGCAATTCACTATAGTAAAGAAAAGTTTTAGATCTAGTACAAAACCTTTGTCCCTAGACTTTACAATCCCCGTAGATGAACTCACAGTAGAAACTTTCTACTGCTTCAGAACCTCTGAACTCTTTAATATATGAACACCACCCTTTGATGCACGGATCCCAGTACGTGACTAACTCCTTTGCACGAATCCCAGTGCGTAACTCACTCACCAACTTAAGAAAGAAGAATGTTGGCTGCAAAGTTCTTCACTTCATCAACAATGAAGATCAAGAAGCACTTGGTTACAAAACCCTAAGGCGCAAAGACGCAGTAGCTTCTTTCAGAGAGAATAAGGCTTTGATCACCTTTTGCATATGTTCTCCTTATATTCTCTTGTGTGACAGCCTCTAAAATAAGCCTTATATATGCCTAGGGTTGTGAGAAAAGAAACCCTACACAGATACAAAAGCCTGGCCCAAAAATCAGATCTGAAAATTTTGATTTCCGTAACCTCAATAGATAGCAGGTGTCAAGTCTCATTAAACCTCGATAGATACCTCGATAGATAGCTATCTGTCGAGCAGCTATCTGTAGGTGTCCAGCAGGTGTCCAGCTTTAGTACACACTTTTTCTTCACTTGTTTCTTGGTCCAATCTTCATGGATTTAATACTAGACTTGAACAACATGTTCTTTAAAGTATTAAACACATCTTAGATCTACCCACATACAAGTAAAGCGCGTTTTGTCAAAGGATTAGCCAACTACATAAAATATGTCCTTAACAGTTTATATTGATTTTATTAGGTATGCATTTATTTGTTTAAAGGGTTCGTATTTGTAGTTTGAGAATTAAAATGTGTCAAATTTCCTAGCCAAAGCATCCGAAAACTATAATTACGAAAAACAATAACTCAGCCCTAAAAAGATGTTTGAATTATAGCAGTGTTTAAATTTTCAATGTAGATTCAACAATGTTTCTTTCTCATTGTAATTTGTGATTTATGTTAATGATGATTTTAGGGTCCTCCAACTCATGAAAGTAGGCAAGATTTATGTTTCTCTCTCATTGTGTTTCTTCCAACCCAAATGGATACAAGAAGAGGGAAATTTTGACGCTAAGGTTGATAGTCATAAGTGGAGAGATTCCTAATCCAATTAAGTTTCCAATATATATTCTCATTGGATTTGCTGAATTTTCATACTCTACATTATTTTTTGGGCAGTACAGGTAACTAGTAAGTTCAAAATGCTCATTTTCTTTTTTAATAGCTTTAATCTTGTGCTTTCTCCATCATATCTTTCTTCTGTTCTTAACCATTCAACGAGGCCATTTATAAGTGAAATGAACCTTCAGTGTATTCTTGCATTGCCAACAGTATGTTAGTTCTATTTTTTTGTGTATTACATCAATGTTGGTGTGTATCATATTTCTATGTTTCTTATTTTACTCATTGATTGTTTAGTGAAATACGATATTGAAACATTAAGCATATGTGTGAATTTAATTAGTAATGCATATATGAAAACTTGATTGTGTGATTTTCTTTTAGTGCTATAACTGTGTGGTTGATGCATTGTTGTTTATATAAATGGTTTTAATTCTGCATTGTTTTGATTTGTGACTTTTAATATCTTCCCTAAACTTATTCTCCCCCAAATTTTGATACTTCCTACCCATGAACCTCTGCATCGTTTCATCCATGGAAATCACAAACACAAATTAGAATCACATTGATCTCCTTCTCCTTCCCAAAGAACTCAAATCCTCTCTCTTTTCATCTCCTTCCCAAAAAACTCATCTTTCATCTCTCAAATTGACTAAAAGCTGACCATCTCTGCATCTGACCATCTCCTCCAAATATGACCATCATTTTCTCCATGGAAAACTGAAAGCTTGGATTTGTGTTAAAAATACAAAAGCTGTTCAAGCCCCAAAATAATAGATTATGGCTCGGTTGATTTTACTCTAACTTAAACTAAGTGCGGAATAGAGTAAGTGCTAGCAAACAAAAAATAAAACTCTGAGCCATATTCATCATATAATAGTAGTAAAATGAAGCTAAAAGAGTAGGGAAGAGAAATGAAAACACAAGATAACATGTCGTTGTGTTATCGAAGAGGAAACTGAAGAACTCGGAGAAAAACCTCTCCGCCGCCTTCCAAGCGGTAAATCGATCCACTAGACAATAAGTTGGGATACGCGAATAGCAAGAGACCCTCTAAGCCTAATCTACCCAATCTACCTAAGCCCTCCAAGCTCCTACTCCAACAAGACTTCTCAGAACTGTGTCTTGTCTAGCTTTCAGGATCCCATAATGCGCTCGATTGCATCTGCCAATAGCACCAAAACCTCGCTTAACACTCAGATTGAGTTTGGTAAGTGTTTGGGCTATCAACCTCTCAAGGATATAGATATGGAGAGGTAGGCGTATAAGGAAAACCATAAAGGATTGTGTAGATGATTGTGAGTATAACAATCTCTAACTCTCAAGCGTGTATGCTAGGGTTTTCTCTTTGAAAAGCACTCCTTACAATATGTGGGTAATGTGGGTATATATAGTGTGGGTGAAGACATGGTGGAGCAAAAAAGCTAAAATAGCAAAATATAATGTTTCGCGGGTATTTCGCGAGAAGGCTTTACCCGCAAGATAGTCGCAAAAACCAGCTATCACTAGATTGTCATGGCTCTTTGCATTCCAGTCATGTGCTCTTCACGTGGCTTACTTCGTGGGAAGTTTACTCCCGAGATACTAGCGAAAACCATTCCTTCTTCAATGCAAGCTTGAGTCTTCACATTCTCTTTCACACATAAACCATACAATAAAATCCCACATAAAATACAGGGTAAACATGATTGAACAAAATTACAATCAAATTTGGCACGAAATTAAATCAAACACAAAATAGTTATAAATAACAACTTTACAAAAACAAAAACACAGATTAGAATCACATGATAACCTCCATTTTCAACTACACGTGGATCTAGCCCATTGTATTTCAAGTATGTTGGCAAATATAGAACCTTATATTATAGATAGTGTTTTTTAGAGATTATTTGTTACAATCGCAATTCACAGCTTAAAATTTGTATTGATTGGTATGTGATTTTACTAATAGGCTTTGGCTTTAGGATTTTTTTTTTTATGTCAACCTCTATAAAAGGAGCACTGTGATTTGTTCCTATGATTTAATTTGTACTTTGAATTGTTTGGTATGTGATTTTACTAATAGGTTTTGGCTTTGGAATTTTTTTTCTAACATGCATTCAGATCTAAATAAATAAATTTTTGTATGTCACGTGCTATAAAAGGAGTAATGTGGGTTTGAAGGTGTTGTCTTGCTTATCTTTGTGTTCGTTCTCTATGTGTAAAATTTGTTCTATGGATCGAATTTGTTAAAAAGATTTCTTCTTTAAAACGTTATTTTTTTGCACTATTTTCTACATAAAATCTACACTATTTTACATCTAAAATCTACATTTTTTTACAACCAAAATCAACCAAAATTTGCACTGCACTGCACTATTTCATAATATTTGCATTGTTTTGAATAACTTTCTGCATTGTTTTTAAATAACTTTCTATATTAAGTACTGTTAAGCACCTATGATATAACCATTTTTCTGTTTCATATGTCAATTTCTATAAAAGGAGCAATGTGGGTTTGAGGGTTTTGTCTTGGTTATCTTTATATTTGTTCTCTATCTATTTGTTTAAATTTCTCAGTGAATACGTAAAACATATTGAATGTGTGTGTGTGTGCGCGCGTGTGTGTATATATATTTTGGGAAAACATCAGTACTGCCTTGGATGATCTTAATTTGAATTCCTTTGACATTTTTTCCTTCATATTCAGAATCAAAATGATTAGATTACTAGGACTCTCCTCTATGTGTTAGACTGAACTTTTTACTTTAGCTCACCGATTTAGTAGCAACCCTCAATTGTATTTGGTATGAAGGGAGGTATTACCTATGTGATTGATAGGAAGTGTTTAGCCATTCCTATCTATGACCTGGATGATTTTCATGTTCTAAATGCTTTTGTTGTACTTTTTTCTCTGCATTTGTAGTTCTTTGTCAGTTGCAGTTGGTTTTTTTAATCTGTTCTATTCTATTAATGTTTTTTTGAATGTTGGTTGAAAATTGGATTTTATTGTTTTGTAGATAGGTATTTGGAATTTTGTTATCTGTGTTATTTGGAACTGTGGATCCTTATCTATGTAAGACTCTGAATACGACTGCAAGATTAGAAAAGCCAAGTATTTGCCAGTCTTCTCCTTTAATCTGTACTGTTTCTTGCATATTTATTGGTAATATGTTTCTAGAAAGAATTTGAAATTGGAATGTGATTGCATATTTAAGTTTCTTTGTTATCTTAAGCTTGGTTTTATGTTTGGTTTAATTGTTTGGTTTATATGACTATAATCCCAAATATGGATGGGAATTCTTCATGATAAAATGACAGAAGTACGTATTTTTTTAATATAAAAAAATTACAAATTTGATATTTCACTTCTATATGCTGCAGGCTTACATCAGCGGTATTTCAAATGAATGTGACAACAACTTATCAAGTGAACAAGATGATGATTCTACAAAGTTTCAAAACGTTAATGTTGGAAGCAATGTACAACTTACACCAACATTTATAATCAAGGAAAATAAAAGGAGTTGTTTAGTGACTATTACGAAGCAACAAAGGAAGAAAATACAAATAATACTTTAAAGTTGCCTCTCAATTTATTTCAAATATTAATTAAGTAATTCTTTAAATTTTTGTTTCACATATTTATTAAATAATTGAGGATGTTAAGGATTGGAATCTTAATTTAAATTTAAATTTAAGTTTGATTTATATTTTCATTATGTAATTTAATGTTTCATATTAAGGATAGAAAATTTCGAGGTTGGAATCTTAATATACAATCAAAGAGAAAGAGACAAATAATTGTTAACATCTACATACATAATAGCTTTCCCATGCATCACACAGGTTAGCGACTAGTTAAATTTATTTTCAAGTTTTTATTGACTTATACTAATAATCTCTACTTAATTAGGACAAACACGGTTTAATTAATTACCTCCGGCCACAACAAGAAGTCAACAACTAAATTTTAGTCATATCACTATCATATATGCAATTACGTACGTTGCGAAAAGTGAAAACTGCAATCAACAATCAACATACATTTTTGCTTAATTGGTTGGGAAGTGGGAACCAATCAGTTGAAATAAAATTGGTTTCCCTTCTATTGATAGTTTAATTAATCTAGATTATTGCTATTTTTGATTGTTCTAAATCTGACCTACTTAATTATGGGTAATTTTACCGTACTTTCTTTTTTTGGTATGGTATACATTAGTAGGCAATCTGCTATACCAGGTTACCAAAACATCACATTTGACGGTCTCATCCTCATATTGTGCAGTTTCAACATCACATGTGACTATTTTTTTGTCACATTTGGTGGTTTCCTTATTTTTTTTTCTCAAATTTGATGATTCCATCCTCATATTGTGCAGTTCTAGTATCACATTTGATAGTACTTTTGTCATATTTGGTGATTCCTTTTTTTTTTTTTTTCTTATATTTGACGATTCTATCCTCACATTGTATTGTTCTAACATCATATTCGACAGTACTTTTGTCACATTTGGTGATTCCTTTTTTTTTTTCCTCACATTTGATGGTAATATCATCACATTGTGCATTACCAACATCACATGTAAGGTTGTTCATGGTGTGGTGTGGCCAGTTATTGGAGGGATTTTTGCACCACACCTGTAAGGTGCGGTTTTCCCTCATACTTGACCACACCTCACTTGTGAATGGTAGGAATCGGTCTAAAAAAGTTGTGCTACACAATATCGGTTTGGCGCGATTAATTTGGTTAATTCCCTGTTTTCTCAAGAACTAAACACAATGCAATTAGCATCCCAAACCCACATCATAATCATTCAAAAACCTATATATTCTAATAATAAAAAACAAAAGGAAACAAACAACTACAAAGAAATTCTCAATCTTTCTCTAAAAAATATCACATTCGCATTTATAGTCATAAAAAAATCCAAATAAAAACACTAAACCAAACCCATAAAATTTAAAAAAAAAAACCATTGAAAATAAAACAAATACAAAGCTGGTATAGAGCATTGCAAGGTGGAGCATTCAAAGCCAAAACCTCCATTAGAAAAATCTGAGAATGTTGTGACAAAGAGAGAGGAGAGTGTGAACTCCTAGAACGGTGGCATCGAGCAGTGGTGTACGAGTGTAGCAAGCAGCTGAAGGTAGAAGTTGAGGGGAGAGAGAGAGAGAGAGAGAGAGAGAGAGAGAGAGAGAGAGAGAGAGAGAGAGAGAGTTTTTGGGAGTTTGGGACTAAGAAAGGGAGACTTAAGAGAGAGATAGCAGGGGTGTGAGTAAAAAATCTAGGGTTTAAAATTGAAACTATGTTGTTTGGGTCTTTATTTTTTAATCTAATTATAAAGCGACATCATTCTGGAATTGATATTAAAATTAATATGAGCTTCAAAATGACGTCTCTTTAGCGTATATAAAAATAAAAATTAATAAAAACCCAAACATGTTTTTTTACCCATACACCTTGGTTGCACTGCTCTTTTCTTCTTCAACCTTGTGTCTCTCACTTGCCATATCTAAGTTCTCTTCTCTCTGTGAAGCATAAAACTATATGCACATATTTTAAACTATGGTGTACATATATATACTGATGTGGTGCGGTTTCTCATTGGAGTGCAAAAGAACCACAGCTTGCTGCACTAGCTATCTTCAGTGTGCTTAGATTGCCGCCGACCACCGCACCGGACATCTGTAGTAGTGATTTGTAGCGGTCGAATCGGTTCGGCATCAGCCGGTTTCATTGGTGCCAGTTAGATCTTGGACTTGCATGTGACAATACTTTTGTCTCATTTGGTGGTTCCTTTATTTTTTTTGTCACATTTGATAGTTTCATCCTCACATTATGCAGTACCAACATTACATGTGACTGTGCATTTGGCACATTCGATAATACCCTTTTTTTTTTCTCACATTTGACAGTTTCATTATTACATTTGGTAGTACCAACATCACTTTTTATTGTGCTTTTGTCACATTCGGTGGTACCATTATTTTTTTCATACCTTTGATAGTTCCATTGTCACATTGAGTAGTACCAACATGACAACTGACCGTACTTGTGAAGACCCAAATCCATGGAATATGAATTTATATGCATGACTAACATGCTAATCTTACATAACTCAATAAATATAATTAATTTAAACATAATTCAGTAAACTCTAAATAACAATGCTCTTAATAAATCTCTTACAATACTAAAATCCACAATTTTGAAATAATCTCCAAATACTGTAAAATCTTAAGTGAAATAAATAACTAAAAATCCTTAAAAGTTTCAAGCATTATTGACATTGCCTAAAAACTCCCACGCTCTACCTTGCACCTGTTAGGATGTGTGCCCTTAAGTCCTATTGTATGATGCTATGCATGGCATTATGTATGACTTAATGTTATGATTAATAAAGTTGTTTTATTTTTATCCAAAATAATGGTAACATGAATATGGGACATTATCGTGTAGTCCATGAGATGCATAGTATTTGATTTATGTGATTTCGTCACAGAAGATATAAGTCAGAAGTTCTTTGTAAACTCAAAATTTATAGTTCGTAGTCGGTGATGAAATTGGGCATTTCATCTGCGAAGACTATAACGTATCAACTAAGATGATTTGTCTTGATCATGGAAGTGGGGACTTCTAGTTGATATATTTTAAGAGTTAAGACATATTGAACTGGACCACTATGAGATTTATTATTCTCCTAACGACTGTCAAATAAATAACAAATCTCACGACTTCTATTTACATGAACTCTTAATCCTGAGAGAATAATGGACCTGATCATGAGGTGTAGGTTACTTTGATATATCAAGAATGAGATCTAAAGTAACGATCAAAACCTCAGTATGTTTGACAGCCACATTTAGTGTTGATGGAACATTTATTCTCAAGATAGAACATATATTCTCAAAATGAAATTCATAATCTCTTAACAGAGATATAAAATATTCTCTTGAGATAAGTTTCATGAGTTTGGTTATTTAGAGTGTTAGGCCTAACCACTTGAGTAAGAAATTACTAAAGTATATATTTATGAAATTGGATTTCATAAATATATGTTGAATAACTTTAAAGAATTAAATCGGGTACTCAAGAATTAAGATGTAGTAATTTTCAAAATGGCAGTCTATATTCATGACTTTGTATTACTACGAATATTTTATGAAGGGGTTGCGTGTATAATAAAGTCTTTGGGGTATAATTTATTAATAGGGCCTAGAGTGCAATTATATTCATATAGTGGTATTATATATAATTAATGGTAACTTTGGACTTGTCAAGAGTTGACGGAAAAGCCCAAGGCCCATGGGCGTAAAGTGGAATTGGAGTGAAGATTAAAAGTGTTCCCAAGTGCTTCTAATCTTTGTTTTGAATTTCTCCACACCAAGGTACGCTATCTTGTTCTTAATTCTGAAATTTACATAGTGCATGTTGTCAATCATGAATGAAATTGACCTTGTTTATTGCTTTCGCTGTGTGTTTTATATGAGATACAAAATTAGATTTTTCCAATAGCACCTTATGAAGAGATCCAAAGTTTCCGTTTCCTAATTAAACTTTAATCTAAAAATTGTAATTGAAGGGGTGAGCCACATATCTATGTGAGAGACTGCAAAACTGGGGTGCTCTCTAAAAAAAAAGAAAAAAGAAAAGAGATTTGGGTGCTTTTTCCTCCTCTCTTTTTGGATAAGTGGTGTGGAGTTGCCACTTATTTTTTTTATACAAAAAAATAGGAAAAAAAATAAAATACAAATTTACATGATTGAAATACCTCATTGTTATTAATTGAATAAAAATGAATACAAGCTTGATAAATTGATTATTACATGGCTTTGAGTCCTAGTTACAAACTAACAAAAAATACATGACCTTTTGTCCTAGTTACAATCTACCCAAAATAAAAATAAAGATAAAGCCTAGGTCATCTTATCCAAAGACACTAAATTTAGAGGTTAGGTTACGGAATGGAAAGGTGTTAGACACCCATTCTATCTATATAGAGTTTGGTCTTCTAGTCTCTCGTGACCAATGTACCTGTTTTATGTATGACATGAATGATATGTTGCACATATAAAAAACTTAATTGGACTAAGTCACATAAGTCTGTTTATTAATGCATCCTCTTCTTTTGAGAAAAATTTAGATCTGTTGTAGTGGATTAAAAAAAATGATTTGATTGTATGCAAAAAAAAAAAAAAATCAGATCTGTTTTTGTATATTTTAAAAAAATAGTTTTGGTGAAGAAAACTTAAATCTGTTTTTTATCAAGTAAAACAAGGTCTTTTTGCTTTAAAAATATCAGATCTATTTTTGAACAAAGTAAAAAAAAAATGGTTTTTGATTTGTATGTAAAAAAAATCAGATCTGTTTTGTAATAAAAAAAAAAAACTAGATTTGTGGAAAGCTTTAAAAAATTGAATTTGTTTTTTATGTGAAATAAAATAAAAAAGAATTCTTTTTTAGAAGAGAACTACACTCATAAAATAAACCTACGTTACTTGCATCAAATAAAACAAACAAAACATCAGTACTCATGACCTTTTTTTTTTTTTTTTTTTTTTTCAAGATTTGCTATGTTTAAAAATTCAGATTTGCATCCAAGGAAGATACAAATCAATTTTTTTTTTTTTTTTTTTTGGGTTTTGAAAAATTCAGATTTACATCTAATGAAGATATAAATCAGTTTTTGTGATTTAGAAAAATTCAGATCTACATCTAATGAACATGTAAATAGAAAAATTCTCTGCATCTAAGGAAGATGCAAATCCATCATTGATTTAGAAAAAAAATTCAAATTTGCATCTAAGGAAGATGCAAATCCATTTTTTGATTTAGGAAAAGATGTCTTAACAAGCATATTATTGAAATTCAAAAGAAAAATTAGAACAACAAAGGAATTAGGAACATATTTTCAAAGAGAAATTTAACAACACATGGCATCCACATTAAAGAAAATCCTAAATCTACTCATGCATTATTAATCAAAATTAACAAAAAAGATTAAGAAGAAATAAATTCACTACCTCTTGCATGCGTGCTCTTTGTTGTGAATGGATATTTTAGGAGTCAAAGAAATTTATTCAATTATCTTTGAAGCCTAAAATATTTTGCTTACAATAAAGAAATTCCTAAGTCAAGATCATTTTTATGATATGTAATGAACAAATTAATGCACGAATTGCAACCACAAATTTTGGGGTACGTGAATGGTCATTCCAGTCATCTTCCTTGATTAAATCATGAGTGTAAAATCAAGTGTCTATAGAATGCCCCTCATTGATAGAGCTTGGAAAGTGAATTTCAATGTAAAACAAAGACTAATTTTTGTGACCATGATTTAATTGAGGTTGAATTTTCAAAGATTACCTAGCCCTTGAACCTAAAATTTTGGAACATAGAACTAGTGCCTTGTCTTTGTCAAAAATGAAAATTGTGAATATTTGGCCTACTTGATAATTGATGAACTCTGAAATGATTATTGATAACTGGGGTGACAGAGAGGCTTTTCTATGTTAGTCTGAATGTGGAGGGTCGATCAAGGGGCTTCTCTACCTCAATCTGAATGGGATGAATATCCAAGGGGCTTTTCAACCTCAAAACAAGTGGTGACAACCAAGGGGCTTTTCTACCTTGGAATTGGAGCTGTGGCGACCAAGGGGCTTTTCTACCTCGATCTTGAAGAATGGTAACCAAGGGGCTTTTCTACCTCGAAACTGGAGTTGTGTCGAACAAGGGGCTTTTCTACCTCGATCTTGAAGGATGGTAGCCAAGGGGCTTTTCTACCTCTGAACTGGAGTTGTGTCGACCAAGGGGCTTTTCTACCTTGATCTTGAAGGATGGTAACCAAAGGGCTTTTCTACCTTTGAACCGGAGTTGTGTTGACCAAGGGGCTTTTCTACCTAAACTCGACCGTCGCTTGAAAAAGTCAAAATTTGGGATTAGACTTTAAATGATGAGGGCTTTGTGATCCCAGTGTTTTTAAGATGTGTGATTTCCATTTGTTCCTTCTTGATTTGAAAAATTTTACATTTACATCAAGAACACTTTGGTTTATTTTTGTAGTTCTTGAAAAGAGAATTTATTTTTGAAATTTGAAACTTGGAATTTGAAGTTTGAAATTTGGAACATGGAATTTGAGACTTAAACTTTTGAAAATTGAAACTTTGGAATTTCAAACTTTAGATTTTGAAGCTTGAATCTTGAGATCTTGAAACTTGGAACATGGAATTTGAGATTTGAAAATTTGCAACTTGGAATCCTGAACATGAAATTTGAGATTTAGAATTTGAAATTTAGAATGTGGAATTTTAAACTTCGGAATGAAAATTTTGAATTGAAAATTTGGGATATGGGATTGTTCTTGAAGATTTGTTCATGGAGATTTATCCTGTGAAGATTTGTTCGGGAGATTTGTCCTGTGCAGATTTGTTTAGGAGGTCTATCCTTTGAAGATTTGTTTAGGATATTTGTCATTTGAAGATTTTTTCAGGAGATTCATCATTTGAAGATTTGTTTAGCAAATTTTTCTTTTGAAGATTTGTTCAGAAGATCTATCCTTTGAAGATTTGTTCAAGATCAGGAGATTTTTCCTTTGAAGATTTATTTAGGAGATTTTTCCTTTGAAGATTTTTTCAGGAGATTTTTCCTTTGAAGATTTATTTAGGAGATTTTTCCCTTTTCATGAAGATGTGTTCTTTGAAAATTTGTTTTTAGGAGATCATTCCTTTTTTTTTTAAAAAAAAAAATGTTTTAGGAGATTTACCCTTTTGAAAAATTTTTGGAGATTTGTTCAGGAGATTTTTCCTTTTTTGAAAAGTGTTTTAGGAGATTTACCCTTTTGAAAATTATTAGGAAATTTGTCCTTTTAAGATTTGTTTAGGAGCTTTTCCTTTGAAAAATTGTTAAGAGATTTGTCCTTTAGGAAATTTGTTTAGGAGATTTATCCTTTTCAAAAGTTTTTAAGGAGATTTATCCTTTGAAATTTTGTTATGAGATTTGTCCTTTGAAAATTGAAGTTCAGGAGATTTTTCCTCTATTAATTTCCTGCAAGAAAAACAAGTGTTGATTTAGAAAAGTTTAGAGTTTACTTGATGAAACTTTGTGGTGCGAAGGTTTGAATTTACCTGACAAGTTTTGACATGGGTGATCTTACTTAAACAAGGCATAGATGAATGCCCCTAGTCTACAAATTAAAGCATGATTTTGAAAGCCTTGAATTTTAAGGAAAAATGATTTCCCTTTTTTTTTTTTTTTTCAAAATGGATGAGGCATAACCGAATGGACCAAGTTTAGAAATGGATGCATGATTTTTGGAAATTTTGATTTTTTTTTTTTTTTTTTGAAAAGGTGATGATGATGATCTCCCTCTTCTTTGAAAATGAATGAGGCATGACTGAATGCCCTTAGTTTGCGAATTAATGCATGACTTTTTGAAAACCTTGATATTTGAGGAAAAGATGATTTCTTTTTTTCTTTTTCCAAAATGGATAAGGCATGGCCGAATGCCCCTAGTTTAGAAATGGATGCATGATTTTTGAAAATCTTGATATTTGAGGAAAAATGGTTTCTTTTTTTTTTTTTTTTCAAAATGGATGAGGCATGGCCGAATGCCCCTTGTTCAACAATCAATGTAAATTTTGAAAAATCTTATTATGTAGGGACCTCAATAAAGCAAAATTTTAGTAAAACAATATCAAAATCATAATGGGCTCTGTTGGACTACTGGGATGATGGGCCAATGGGCTCTATTGGAGTGCCAATTGGTACATCTAAATTGATGATTGATGGTGATTATTGAGTAGATGAAAGATCCATGTCCACTTCTTTTGAGAAATTCTTTCCATGAGCTTGTTAGTAATTAGTTATTATAAAAATTTTTAGGGCCAATGCCCTTAGTTTAGATATGCTTGCACAGAAAATTGATGATATGCTTAATGCAAAACAGATGCTCCTAGCCTAAATTCACACCAAAAAAAAAAAAAAAATGTTTTGATTTTGAGCCTTAAAAAAGAAGTTTTTTGAGTCATTGTGACCGAGCCTTTTGAAAAGGCTACCTATGTACCTCTTGATGGAATTATACATGTTTGTATCGCATACAAAACATACGCAGTGGAAAAACAACGGATCTACTTCATTCATAAAAATTAACATGCATTACATAAGTTTCAGAATTTGAGAACAAGAAAGTGTACCTTAGAGCGGTGAATTTCAAAACCAAAGATTAGAAGCACTTGGGAACACTTTCAATCTTCACTCCAATTCCACTAACGCTCAAGATGTGTGGTCTCTCAATCAATTCCAAAGGGAGAATGTCAAAAAGTGTCTAACACCTTTTACACCACTTCATAAGAGTGTTCTTGCAAATTCTCTAAAGAAAAATTCTGTTTTGTTTCTCTCCTTGTATCTAACTGATTATCTAATTGGGTTGGCCTTTTGGGCCTTTTCAATTGGGCTTAACTGTGTGGCTTGGAGTGGGACCAAAAGGGACCAATAAGATACTAGCTCCAATGGTCCTTAGGCTTTTCTATTAACTCTTGACAAGTCTAAAGTTACCATTAACTATATTTAATACCACTATATAAATATAGTTGCACTCTAGGCCTTATTTATAAATTATATCCCAAGACTTTATTATACATGCAATCCCTTCATAAAATATTCGTAGTAATACAAAGTCATGAAAATAGACTAAGTCATGAAAATAGACTACCACTTTGTATATTACTACATCTTAATTCCTTGAGTATCCGGTTTAATTCTTTAAGTTATTCATCATATGTTTATGAAATCCAACTCCATAAATATATGCTTTAGTAACTCTTTACTAAAGTGGTAATGCCTAACTCTCTGAAGAACAAACCCATTAAACTTATTTTAAGGGAATATTTTGTATCTCCGTTAAGAGACTATGAATTTCATCTTGAGAATATATGTTTCATCAACACTAAATGTGGCTGCCCAACATATTAAGATTTTGACCGTAACTATAGATCTCACTCCAGATATATCAAAGCAACTTACACTTCATGATCAGGTTCATTATCCTCTCAAGATTAAGAGTTCATGCAAATATAAGTCGTGAGTTTATTATTCAATAAACAGTCGTTAGGAGAACAATAAATCTCACACCGGTCTCGTTCAATATGTTTTAACTCTTAAAACATATCAACATATCAACTAAAAATTTCCATTTCCATGATCAAGACAAATCATCTTAGTTGATATGTTATATTCTTCGCAGATGAAATGCCCAATTTCATCACCGACTACGAACTAAAATTCTAAGTTTACAAAGAACTTGTTATTTATATCTTCTGTGACTAAATCACATACTATGCATCTTATAGACTATATGATAATATCCCAATATTCATGTTGCTACTATTTTCAAATAATAATAAAACAACTTTATCAACTACAACATTAAGTCATACATAATAATATATATAGCATCATACAATAGGATTTAAGGACACACATCCTAATACCTCTCTCATAGAGGATCAGGTCTAGACATAGTTCGGGGAAAATTTTTTGAAAAATGAAGTTTTGAAAATCTTCTTTTTTGAAATGAAGTTTCTTTTTGGGTGATTGTGACCGGGCCTTTGAAAAGGCTGCCTATGTACCCCTCTCATAAAGGATGAGGTCTAAACGTAGTTCAAAAATAAAGTTTTGAAAAATAAAGTTTTGAAAAATCTTCTTTGAAATTTGAATTTGTGAAATGAGTCTCATTTTTCCCTTTTTTTTTTTTTTTTGAAAAGAAAGCAATTTAATTAGAATGAGATTTTTTGAAATTTTATCTTATTCAAATGAACAAAAGGTGATCCTTTGATCAACCTCTTTGACCGATCATAATGTTCAATTATTAACTCAATCTCATTGGCTAAAAAGGATTTGAAATCATTAAAAACATGTAATCAAATTTGCTTCTTCATTTTTAAAATTTTTAGATTAAGTCTTTAAAGACAATCAAAGAATGGAAATGCTTGGGAATCACACATGCTGGGAATAAGTAAGAAATGTAAAAATCCCAAGTTTGAAAATTTGAAATTTTTCGAGAATTTGTTCTCTTGAGAGTTATTTTTTGTTGGGAGAAAACAAAGTGAGTGTTTGGGGCTTAGAAAAAAAAATTTGGTCACTTGAGAATTTGAAAATTTTGTCTTTTAAAGATATCAGCCATTGGGACTTGATAATCTTGAGCAGTTTCCTTCTTAATCCAAGTGAAAATATCATCAGAGCTAAATGTGTGCTTTCAATCATCAGGACTTCAAGGAGGGCTTTATTCAAAGGTTCTAATGTAGGCCGGGTTCAGGTTATTGAAAGGAAGGATATAAAAGGCTCAAAAACCCTTATGATGTTTCCTCAAGTATGCAATCCTTTAAATTCAAGCATTGGAATATTTTTCCACAACTTCCATCAGTGACTCGTACTAAAATCCTTGTCATGTTCATCATCTTCTCATTGGTCTTCATTGATTCCTTTCATTTGGTCTTGATTTTTTTTAGCTTGACGACTTCCTATTTTTGGTCTTCTTAGAATCCTATCTTGTAGTAAAATCAGTCACTCTCATTCTGTTTTTCTCATTCATTTTTTTTTTGGGAAAGATTTTTTGTTTTGTTTTTGTCCATTTTTGCCTAGACCATCCTTTCGGGTTTTCAACCTAGCAGGCTCTTTTTTTTTTCTTTTATAAATTTTATTTTCTTTCACTCAACTGCATTTTTTTTTTTTTTTTTGGTTCTTTCAATTTGACAAACTTCCACCTTTCCTGGATGAATTTGTCTTTCTCCATGATACCCTCTTATCCTTTCTAATGCACTTTCATTTTTCTTGACTTGACTGAACACACTTTTTTTTTTTTATGAAATATATCTTACCTTTTCTTTTCCTCATCTTCCTCGATTTGATTAAATTTCTTCTCTTGACAAATCTTCGTTTTTGCTCATCCTTCTCAACTTGGATGATCTTTCATGGAATCTCATATCTCTCGTGTCTTTTGATGAATTAGTATTCACAACTTGATGAAAACTCTTGCATTCACTTCTCTCTCTCTCTCTCTCTCTCTCTCTCTTTTGTTGAAGTCTTTTCTAGCTTGATGGCCTTCTCTTTTTTTCTCACAGTCTGATGCTTTCTCAAAATCTTATCTCTCCTTGATGGATTTCCTTTCTACCTTGCTTTGATGAACTCTCTTTTCTGAACTTGATGAATCTTCCTCTTTTGAACTTGTCTCTTCATTGAGGATCTTAACAAGTGGTGCTGAATGGATAATTATTGTAATAGCTGTCAAGGAATAGTGTGGGTTACCAAACGTGGCCTCCTATCCCTAGTGATGCTTTCTTGTAAACACAGTGAGTTAAACTCTTTTAATAAATTGTTCTTAGAATAGAAGTATAAATGCTCCAATGGTGTGAGAAAATTCTGTAGAGATTGGGATTGAGTGTATGTGCTTTGAGAATTTTGGATGAATGGATGTATTTCTTTGATTGCCTTTTAGGACATTTTCTTATCATATTTTGAATTTTTAGCAAAAGTCCTTACATGGATTGAATGAATTTAAATCCATTTTTGGATCAAATTGATTGGTAAAGCAATTAATCATCATGATTTGGAAGAAGTTTTTTTTCAAGTGGATCTCCTTGTATTCTCTTGAAAAGAAGACATTTGAAAAAAATTTGGAGCCCTTGAAAGGGAGGCTTCGGAAAAAATCTTGTAGTCTTTGAAAGAACAAAAATGATTTTTAGAAAAAAAAAAATACTAAAAATGCCCAATGCTCCTAGTCCAATTTTTTTGAAAATGAATTGAAATGACTTGATGGCCTAGTGCCCCTAGTCCAAAAGGTCTTTTTTTTTTTTTTTTTTTTTGAATTTTTTATGTACATATGAACAACATGATGAATCAAATGCATCAAACACAACATGGACTTTATTGAGAAAATAACCAACTAGAAAGCAAATCCTAAATAAAAAATAAAACCAAAGAACCAAAATGAAATTCAAAAAAAGTCAGGATGATTGGCTGATGATGGCAGAGTAATGACTTGTTGCTCAATGAGATCTTGAATGTCTTGCCTCAAGTTATAACATTTATCAGTTGCATGGCCTTTCCCTTGATGATATCTGTAATGAGCATTAAGATTGTATCTTCTAGGCATGGGATGTGGTAATGGCTTGGTCAATGGCTTTAATAATCCCTTAGCTTGTGATTTTTCCAAGGCTTCACTCACAGTCATGTGTAACTTTGAAAAATTCCTTCGGCGCCTAGAATTGCATGTTGATGGTTTGACTGCACTGTTACTGACGTGGTAAGGCACCATCTCCTTGGGGATCGAGCCCATTGACATGTTCTTGTTGATTGGAGAGGATAGTGTTGGAATATCTAGTTTTGTATCTCATACAAAACACACAGCAGAAGCAACAAATAAGGATCTATTTCATTCATGATTGACAACATACACTATGTAAATTTCGGAATATAAGAACAAGATAGCGTACTTTGGTGTGAAGAAATTCAAAATAAATATTAGAAATACTTGGGAACACTTTTAATCTTCACTCCAATTCTACTTTACGCCTAAGAAGTGTGGTCTCTTAATCAGTTTCCTAGGGAGAATTATCGAGTGGCTTCACTCACACATACATACCATTTCACAATAATGTCTCTCATTTTCTTATTCTCTTATAAAAATTCTATATGTTTCTCTCTTTATAATTAACTGATTATCTAATTGGGCTGGCCTATTGGGCCTTTCCAATTGGGCTTTAGTGTGTGGCTTGGAATGGGACCAAAAGGGACCAATAAGACACCAGCCCCAATGGGCCTTGGGCTTTTCTATCGGCTCTTGACAAGTCCAAAGTTACCATTAATTATATTTAATACCACTATATAAATATAATTGCATTCTAGGCCTTATTAATAAATTATATCCCAAGACTTTATTGTACACGCAACCCCTCCATTAAATATTCGGAGTAATACAAAGTTATGAATATAGACTGTCACTTTGAAAATTACTACATCTTATCCTTGAGTACCCGATTTAATCTTTTAAAGTTACTCATCATATATTATGAAATCTAATTTCATAAATATATACTTTAGTAACTTCTTACCATAGTGGTTAGGCCTAACACTCCGAATAACCAAACCCATTAAACTTATCTCAAGAGAATATTTTATATCTCCGTTAAGAGATTATGAATTCCATTTTGAGAATATATGTTCCATCAATACTAAATGTGGCTGCCCAACATATTGAGGTTTTGACATTTACTTTAGATCTCACTCCTGGTATATTAAAGTGACCTACACCTCATGATCAGGTCCATTATTCTCTCAAGATTAAGATTTCATGTAAATAGAATTCGTGAGATTTATTATTCATCTAACAGTCATTAGGAGAATAATAAATCTCACAACAGTCTAGTTCAATATGTCTTAACTTTTGATTTTCAACTTCAGCCTTAAACTTTTTAAACTTTTCAAAGGTTTCGGACTTCCGTCTCATTAGGTACACATAACCATATCTTGAGTAATCATCCGTAAAAGTGATGAAGTACTCATAACCTCCTTTTGCTTGGGTTGACATAGGACCACATACATCTGTATGAACTAATTCAAGCAACTCTTAAACTCTTCTACCTTTTGCATTAAAAGGTCGTTTGGTCATTTTTCCTTCCAAACAAAATTTGCAAACTGGAAATCCATCATAGTCCATGGGCTGTAAAAGTCTATTTTTTATTAGTCTTTGAATCCTATTTGAATTAATATGACCCAAACGTAAGTGCCATATATATGCATCACTAATAGAAGGAAACTTTCTTTTTAATGATTTTACATGAGAGCTACTATCTAATTTAAAATTGTATAATTCATGCTTGACAGGAGATATAATATAAAGATCATTTACAATATTGCCAGAACAGATAAACATTTTATCCTTCTTTATTACAACATTGTTTTTCAAGATAACACAATATCCATGTTTACCTAAGTAAGTTGCAGAAATTAAATTCCTATGAACATTTGGTACATACAAACAGTCTTTCAATATTAAAACTCTAGACTTAAAGCATAAATTAAACACTCTAATAGGTACAACCGGAATCCTACTCCCATCATCCAAAGTAAGAAATAGTTCTCCCTCATTCAACTTTCTAGTCTCCTGGAACCCCTGCAAAAAATTGTAGATATGATTTGTACGACTTGAATCCACACACTAGGAATCCGTTGGATTCTGTACCAAACATATTTCAAGAAGAAATAAACTTTTCATACCCTTATTCTTGGTAGCCTTGAATGTTGGACAATTCCTCTTCTAGTGTCCTTTCTCACCATAATGGAAAAACTTTCCTTTGGTTTTCTTTTTTCTTTGTTCACAACTCTTAAGGCAATTTGCTTACCCTTTTGCTTAGTGAAGCTCTTCTTCTTCTTCTTCTTCTTCTTACCCTTGCCTTTCGACTTAGGTTGAGAAGTAGAAGCTTCACCCACATTGGCTTCAACATTAGAAGTACGAAGGATGCCTTCTGCCACCACTAAGTCATTCATTAATTCAAACAAAGAATAAATCTTTTTGTTCATATTATAATTGAGTCTAAATTCCTTGAATGATTCTAGTAGTGACTGGAGCATCATATCCACTTGGAATTCTTCATCAATGTTCAGGCAATCATCCTAAGACAATGCTCCCTCATTGAACTTGCTTTAGCCATTTTGGTATTATAAATTTGCCTCATAGTTTCTTGCCTTGCAGAACGACCTTGCTCATCAAACATCTCCTTTAGACTAAGCATTATGTCCGAAGCTAGGTCTACAACTTACATTTGATGCTGTAGAATATTTGAGATAGATGCTAGGATATAGCACTTGGCCATCTCATTAGATTTCTGCCAATGATCATATTGCTGTTTTTTCTCAAAAGGAGCATCTAATGAAGGAAAGTTAGGACATGGTTGAGTAAGCACATATTTGTGCTCTTCAGCTATAAGAACATTGCCCAAATTTCTTTTCCAATCAACATAGTTGGATCCAATCAGCTTGTTTTGGTTAAGAATAGCAACAAGTGGGCTAAATGATGCCATGATGAAATCTGAAAACAATAAACATGAATATAATAAGTAAACTGGACATTATCAATTTAGCATATAAGCATATAATATGAAACCTTAATAAAACCATAACATAATATATCCAATGACAACCCAATCCATGTCTATAATTCCTTGGTAGCAAGTTTATTATAAACACATTAATTGGTTGAGAACTACTCTCATTATTAGTGCTATCATAATAACTTTTATTAAACACTAACAATATGCCGTATTATCTTTAGTCTCTAAGTAATAATGACATAGCTCCTTTAGAAAATTAACATTACACTTAGTCTAGTGTACACCATTATCTAGAGTCATGTGTAGCCACATTTTATCTCTTTTTTATAGTGTTTAAACTTGTAGTACTATGAAACAAAACACCATTCTTTGGGATCACGAGGCATATACGCCAAGACGAGGTGTTTGTCCACACTACTTTAAACGGATAAGTTCAATCTTATAGTACTATGAAATAAACACCATTCTTTGGGATCGCAAGGCATACACGCCAAGACGAGGTGTTTACCAACACTACTATGAACTGATAATGGAGGCCGTGAGATGCAACCCTTGTATCTCTCTCCCACTAGATATTTTAAATTAAAGGTTTTTAAGATCAAGAACTATAATAATGCTAGAAACCCTTGAAAAACATAATCCTAATCTCATTAGGAATAAATTTCATTAAACTAGCATTAACATATATAAATATATATATATATATAATATAATATAAACCCATATTACATGTAAAAATCCATATTACATTATATATAATATAATATATGGATTTATATAAGTAATATAGGATTATTACATTATATATATACTATACGGATTGTTAGAATCATTTATAAATAACCAACACATGCAAAATGGCTATAGCACATTTAAGATAACTAAGCCATGCAATCCATATAAACCAAAGCATGAAGTCTAAGCCATGGCCAATGTCATCCAATTAAGGTCCAAGCCATGCAAGAAATGATAGTTATTATTTGAATATAACTACCATCCATTTCAATAACTTCCTTCTATTTCAATAACTACCTTCCATTTCAATAACTACACTCCATTCAAATGAACATCATGGCTATAGATATTGAATATTGCCGTGCAGAATTGTAATGGCTATATATATATATATATATATAAAAATCATCTTGAAGTTTCATAAATCTATATATTACATATATGAATTATGGCATATGAATTCCAATGCTAATAACGTAAATTCATGAAACCATGATTATCAAACCATGTCTACACAAGAAACTGGTTTTCTTAAATTTTAAAACTCAATCACATGTTATACAATCATGATATGAAAACCTGGCTCAATACCAATTGTTGAAACACCTGGTTTTATATTTCATACAAAACACACAACAGAAGCAACAAACAAGGCTCGATTTCATTCATGATTGACAACATGCACTATGTAAATTTCAGAATATAAGAACAAGATAGAGTACCTTGGTGTGGAGAAATTCAAAATAAAGAATAGAAGCACTTGGGAACACTTTTAATCTTTACTCCAATTCCACTTTACGCCCAAGAAGTGTGGTCTTTCAATCAGTTCCCTAGGGATAATTATCGAGTGGATTCACTCACACATACACACCATTTCACAATAATGTCTCTCCTTTTCTTATTCTCTTATAAAAAATTCTGTATGTTTCTCCCTTTATAACTAATTGATTATCTCATTGGGCTGGCCTATTGGGCCTTTCCAATTGGGCTTTAGTGTATGGCTTGGAATGCGACCAAAAGGGACCAATAAGACACTAGTTACAATGGGCCTTAGGCTTTTCTATTAACTCTTGACAAGTCCAAAGTTACCATTAATTATATTTAATACCACTATATAAATATAATTACACTTTAGGTTTTATTAATAAATTATATCCCGAGACTTTATTGTACACGCAACCTTTCATTAAATATTTGTAGTAATACAAAGTCATGAATATAGACTACTACTTTGAAAATTACTACATCTTATCCTTGAGTACCCGGTTTAATCTTTTAAAGTTATTCATCATATATTTATGAAATTCAATTTTATAAATATATACTTTAGTAACTTCTTACCAAAGTGGTTAGGCCTAACACGCTGAATAACCAAATCTATTAAACTTATCTCAAGGGAATATTTTGTATCTCCATTAAGAGATTATGAACTCCATTTTGAGAATATATGTTCCATCAATACTAAATGTAGCTGCCCAACATATTGAGGTTGTGACTGTTACTTTAGATCTCACTCCTGATATATCAAAGCAACCTATACCTCATGATCAGGTCCATTATTCTCTCAGGATTAAGAGTTCATGTAAATTGAAGTCATGAGATTTATTATTCATTTGACACTTGTTAGAAGAATAATAAATCTCACAACGGTCCAATTCAATATGTTTTAACTCTTAAAACATATCAACATATCAACTAGAAGTCTCCACTTCCATGATCATAAAAAATCATTTTAATTGATACGTTATAATCTTCGTAGATGAAATGCCCAATTTTATCATTGACTATGAATTATAAATTCTGAGTTTACAAAGAACTTGTGATTTATATCTTTTGTGACTTTTCACATAAATCACATACTATGCATCTCATGGACTATATCATAATGTCTCAATATTCATGTTACCGTTATTTTAGATAATAATAAAAACAACTTTATTAAACACAACATTAAGTCATACATAATGTCATACATAGCATCATACAATAGGATTTAAGGGCACCCATCTAATAAATAGTTGGAAAGACGACTTATTGAAATCCCTAGCTTTTTACTTTAGACATTGGAAATGTGGGATTTCTTCGGGTTTTGGTGAATCATCCTCGCATAAGGTAGAGGGCATAGCTTGATTGGCTAAGCTGACTTGTAATGCAAAGTTGGATATCTGAGAGATTTGGGTTAGCTCTTCATTTATTTTCTCTTGACCTTCTAGGATGGAGTTGAGAACGTCTTCTTTTCTTTCTTGACTCATAGGGTTGAACCTTCCTTGAGCTTGATGGGCTTGACTTTTTATGAACTTGTGATCCAAAGGGTTGAAACCTCGGTGGACTTTGGCTTTAGGTTGTCTTGTAGGTTGAAAATGGGATTGTGATATTGCAACAGTGGGGTGTCTTCTATGCTCACAGGCTTCTTTACTGTGATGGGCTTGGAACTGGAACTACTAAGTTGAACACGGGGTTGTGATGTTGTAGTAGTGGTGTGTCTTCTATGCTCACGGGCTTCAGTACCGTGATGGGCTTGGAATTAGAACCGCTAGGTTGAACACGAGATTGTGATGTTGCAGCAATGGAGTGTCTTATATGCTCACTGGCTTCAATACTATGATGGGAGTGATGGGCTTGGAATTGAAGCCACTAGCTTGAGTGTTAGCGTTGGGTTCTCTTTGCAGCCTTCCTTTGGATCTTGACCAAATTCTTCACTCACTCTCTTTCTCTTTCTCTCTCTATAGAACAGGCTTTCTTGGGTTAATTAAAGTAAGGTCGACATATACATCAACCAACCATGCAAAACAAACACACACAACATGCAATGCAATTTTAACATGGACCGGCCTAAGGGTAGGTTTTAAGTCATTAAGTTGTAAGGTGGCTTTGTTGTTTCATTGTTTCCCATAGCTAGGACGTTACACCTTCCAACTTGTAACATAATGAACATTGCGTTAGTCCAAATAGCATGGTCTATCTTTTACAGTAAATAAGAAATGATCCAGTGACTTTGGGCAATAACTTGGTGAGTTTGCCACTAGGTAGCTAAATCTAATGAAGACCGGTGATCCATGGTTACTACCACCACATGTTGTTGAAAGGGGTGCATACATATTTGTTTTTTTTATGGCACACACTATGACATTTAAGGAAAGCTTTTAAAAAATAATACAAACAACAAAATATCATACAACATCTCAACATACATAAATAAATAAAGAAACAACAATATCATGCGAGCCAATGCAAAACAAAGTGTAAGATTGAATTTATTCTCATTTTGTTGGCTTTATTTTGTGTCAATTTGCTTGTAATTTAGTATTTAGAAACCCTATTTTTAGGTGGGAATCATGGAAGGGTAGTGTGTGAGAGAGTGTGAAGAAAAGCTTAAGAGTGTGTACCCAAGCTAGGCCTCGCGACTGGCTCGTGGCTGGCAAGTCGCCAAAGGAGGCACATGTGTGAAGCATGCAGAGGAGCTGAAGAGTCACGCTAGTTGGAGCTCTATAGGACAAAACTTCCAGTCTGGCCAGGTAGTTAGCTCGCGACTCAAACTCGCGACTTAGTCAAGTCGCGAGGTCAAGTCGCCAGACCACTCTGTTTGGGAAAAACTGACCTTTCACATTCCAAACACACACCAGTATAAATACCCTTTATACCCACGTATTGTAGAGAGCTTCCAGAGAGAATTTTGAAAGAGTAACCCTAGAGAAAAAAAAGATTGACTCATCCACAATCTCCATCCTTTGATTCTCCAACTTCTTCTACTCTCACCCTCTCCATTGTTACATCCTTGAAAGGTACATTTATCCAAATTCTTTTCTCACCATACCCATATCTGTGAGAAGGTTATTTGGTGCTTAAGAAGTAGACAGGAAGGGACCAATTGATATTATGGGCTATAGCGGAATCCGATAAGCTAGAGAAGATAAAGGTTCGGTGTAACCTCGTTGGAGCAAGAAGCTTGGAGGGCATAGGTACATTGGGTTGATTAGGCTTGGAGGGTCTTCTGCTGTTCATGTTGTTAGGATATATGCCCTTAAATCCTATTGTATGATACTATGTATGACATTATGTATGACTTAATGTTGTGTTTAATAAAGTTATTTATTTTTATCTAAAATAATGGTAACATGAATATTTGGACATTATCATATAGTCCATGAGATGCATAGTATGTGATTTATGTGATTTAGTCACAGAAGATATAAATCACAAGTTCTTTGTAAACTCAGAATTTATAGTTCGTAGTCGGTGATGAAATTGGGCATTTCATCTGCGAAGACTATAACGTTTCAACTAAGATGATTTGTCTTGATCATGGAAGTGGTGACTTCTAGTTGATATGTTGATATGTTTTAAGAGTTAAGACATATTGAACTGGACCGCTGTGAGATTTATTATTTTCCTAACGACTGTCAAATGAATAATAAATCTCACGACTTCTATTTGCATGAACTCTTAATCTTGAGAGAATAATGGACTTGATCATGAGGTGTAGGTTGCTTTGATATATCAGGAGTGAGATCTAAAGTGACGGTCAAAACCTCAGTATGTTGGGCAACCACATTTAGTGTTGATGGAACATATATTCTCAAGATGGAATTCATAGTCTCTTAATGGAGATACAAAATATTCCCTTGAGATAAGTTTAATGAGTTTGGTTATTCAGAGAGTTAGGCCTAACCACTTTGGTAAGAAATTACTAAAGTATATATTTATGAAATTGGATTTCATAAATATATGATGAATAACTTTAAAGGATTAAACCGGGTACTCAAGGATAAGATGTAGTAATTTTCAAAGTGGCAGTCTATATTTATGACTTTGTATTACTACGAATATTTTATGAAGGGGTTGCGTGTAAAATAAAGTCTTGGGATATAATTTATTAATAAGGCCTAGAGTGCAATTATATTTATATAGTGGTATTAAATATAATTAATGGTAACTTTGGACTTGTCAAGAGTTGACGGAAAAGCCCAAGGCCCATTGGAGCTAGTGTCTTATTGGTTCCTTTTGGTCCCATTCCAAGCCACACACTAAAGCCCAATTGGAAAGGCCCAATAGGCCGGCCCAATTAGATAATCAGTTAATTATAAAGGGAGAAACATACAGAATTTTTTTAATGTGATTTTTCTAAAAGAAAAGAAAGAGTGTGAGACACACTTTCATTCTCCCTTTGGAAACTGATTGAGAGACCACACATCTTGGGCGTAAAGTGGAATTGGAGTGAAGATTAAAAGTTTTCCCAAGTGCTTCTAATCTTTGTTTTGAAATTCTCCATACCAAGGTACGCTATCTTGTTCTTAAATTCTGAAATTTATAGAATGCATGTTGTCAATCATGAATGAAATAGATCCTTGTTTGTTGCTTCCGCTGTGTGTTTTGTATGAGATACAAAACCAGATTTTAAACCAACAATTGGTATCAGAGCCAGGTTTTCATCTCATGATTGTATAGCATGTGATTGAATTTTAGAATTTAAGAAAATTATTATTTTAGTGTAGACATGGTTTGATAATCATTGTTTTATGAATTAACGTTGTTAGCGTTGAAATTCATATAAAATGATTTATATATATATATATATATATATGTAGCCATTACTGTACTGTGCGGTGTTCCATGGCCTTCGGATTGCAAAATTTTTCTTTGGTAGTTATTGCTTTATGATGTAACTGCCACATGCCTTTTCATGATGGTTGTACCGTATGGCTACATGCATGAAAACTTGATTTTTTGCATGAATTGCATTATATATACGAATTGCATGGCTTGCATGGTTATTGGTTTGACCGTTCAAAGTTTCCCTTTTGTCTTGCATATTTAATGGCCATGAAAAGTTGAAATCCTTCATTAACGGATTTCAACGTTCTAAAGGTTATATATTATATTATATATATATATATATATATATATATAATATAATATAATTTTATAACGTAATATATATATTATATTATTTATATAATATATATATAGTTTTACGTTACGTTATATATATTTATGTATATATATATATATTAATGCTAGTTTAATGAAATTTATTCCTAATGAGATTAGGATTATGTTTTTCACGTGTCTAGCATTATTATGGCCTTTAACCTTAAAAACCTTTATTTTAAAATTTCTAGTGGGAGAGAGATACAAGGGTTGGATCTCACAGCCTCCATTATCGGTTCAAAGTAGCGTGGGTAAACACCTCGTCTTGGCGTATATGCCTCGCGATCCCAAAGGAGGGTGTTTACTTCATGGTACTACAAGTTTGAACTTACCCGTTTAAAGTAGTGTGGACAAACACCTCGTCTTGGCGCATATGCCTCGCGATCCCAAAGGAGGGTGTTTTGTTTCATGGTACTACAAGTTTAAATACTATAAAAGGGAGATGAAATGTGGCTACACATGATTCTAGATAATGGTATACACTAGACTAAGTATAATGTTAACCTCCCAAAGGAGCTATGTCATTATTACTTAGAGGCTAAAGGTAATACGGCATATTATTAGTGTTTGATAAGAGTTATCATGATAGCACTAATAATGAGAATAGTTCTCAACCAATTAATGTGTTTATAATAAACTTGCTACCAAGGAATTATAAACATGGATTGGGTTGTCGTTGCATATATTATTTTATGGTTTTATTAAGGTTCCATATTGTATGCTTATATGCTAAATTGATAATGTCCAGTTTACTTATTATATTCATGTTTATTATTTTCAGATTTAAATCATGGCATCATTTAGCCCACTTGTTGCTATTCTTAACCAAAACAAACTGACTGGATCCAACTATGTTGACTGGAAAAGGAATTTGGACATTGTTCTTACTGCTGAAGAGCATAAATATGTGCTTACTCAACCATGTTCTAGCTTTCCTTCATTAGATGCTCCTATTGAGGAAAAACAACGATATGATCGTTGGCAGAAATCTAATGAGATGGCCAAGTGCTACATCCTAGCATCTATTTCAAATGTTCTACAGCATCAAATGCAGGATGTAGAACATGCTTCGGACATCATGCAAAGTCTGAAGGAGATGTTTGGTGAGCAAGGCCGTTCTGCAAGGCAAGAAACCATGAGGCAAATTTATAATATCAAAATGGCTACAGGAAGTTCAGTAAGGGAGCATTGTCTTAGGATGATTGCTAATCTGAACACATTCGAAGTTTTAGGTGCTGACATTGATGGAGAATCCCAAGTGGATATGATACTCCAGTCACTACCAGATTCATTCAAGGAATTCAGACTTAATTATAATATGAACAAAAAGATTTACTCTTTGTCTGAATTAATGAATGAGTTAGTGGCGGCGGAAGGCATCCTTGGTACTTCTTGTGTTGAAGCCAATGTGGGTGAAGCTTCTACTTCTCAACCTAAGTCGAAAGGCAAGGGTAAGAAGAAGAAGAAGGACTTCACTAAGAAAATTGGTAAACAAATTGCTTTAGGGGTTGCCGATAAAGGAAAGAAAAGCAAAGGAAAGTGTTTCCATTGTGGTGAGAAAGGACATTGGAAGAGGAATTGTCCAATATTCAAGGCTGCCAAGAATAAGGGTATGAAAAGTTCCTTTCTTCTTGAAATATGTTTGGTACAGAATCCAACAGATTCCTGGTGTTTGGATTCAGGTTGTACTAATCATATCTGCAATTCTTTGCAGGGGTTCCAGGAGACCAGAAAGTTGAATGAGGGAGAACTATTTCTTACTTTGGCTGATGGTAGCAGGATTCCGGTTGTAGCTGTTGGAGTGTATAATTTGTGTTTTAAGTCTAGAGTGTTAATATTGGAAGACTGTTTGTATGTACCTAATGTTCGTAGGAATTTAATTTCTGCAACTTATTTAGGTAAACATGGATATTGTGTTATCCTGAAAGACAATGTTGTAATAAAGAAGGATAAAGTGTTTATCTGTTCTGGCAATATTGTGGATGATCTTTATATTTTAAATCCTGACATGCATGAATTATACAATTCTGAAATAGATAGCAGCTCTCATGTAAAATCATTAAAGAGAAAGTTTCCTTCTACTAGTGATGCATATCTATGGCACTTGCTTTTGGGTCATATTAATTCAAATAGGATTCAAAGACTAATCAAAGATGGACTTTTACAGCCCATGGACTTTGATGGATTTCCAGTTTGCGAATCTTGTTTGGAAGGTAAAATGACTAAACGACCTTTTAATGCAAAAGGTAGAAGAGCCCAAGAGTTGCTTGAATTAGTTCATACAAATGTATGTGGTCCTATGTCAACCCAAGCAAAAGGAGGTTATGAGTACTTCATCACGTTCACGGATGATTACTCAAGATATGGTTATGTGTACCTAATGAGACGGAAGTCCGAAGCCTTTGACAAGTTCAAAGAGTTTAGGGCTGAAGTTGAAAATCAATTGGGTAAACGCATAAAGGCCATTCGATCTGATCGAGGTGGCGAATACCTTCTTGGGGATTTCAAGGATTACCTAATTCAAAATGGGATTGTCTCCCAATTGACTGCACCAGGAACTCCCCAACAAAATGGTGTAGCGGAAAGAAGGAATAGGACTCTTTTGGAAATGGTTAGGTCCATGATGAGTTACTCAACTTGGAGGGCATAGGTACATTGGGTTGATTAGGCTTGGAGGGTCTTCTGCTGTTCATGTTGTTAGGATATATGCCCTTAAATCCTATTGTATGATACTATGTATGACATTATGTATGACTTAATGTTGTGTTTAATAAAGTTATTTATTTTTATCTAAAATAATGGTAACATGAATATTTGGACATTATCATATAGTCCATGAGATGCATAGTATGTGATTTATGTGATTTAGTCACAGAAGATATAAATCACAAGTTCTTTGTAAACTCAGAATTTATAGTTCGTAGTCGGTGATGAAATTGGGCATTTCATCTGCGAAGACTATAACGTATCAACTAAGATGATTTGTCTTGATCATGGAAGTGGTGACTTCTAGTTGATATGTTGATATGTTTTAAGAGTTAAGACATATTGAACTGGACCGCTGTGAGATTTATTATTTTCCTAACGACTGTCAAATGAATAATAAATCTCACGACTTCTATTTGCATGAACTCTTAATCCTGAGAGAATAATGGACTTGATCATGAGGTGTAGGTTGCTTTGATATATCAGGAGTGAGATCTAAAGTGACGGTCAAAACCTCAGTATGTTGGGCAACCACATTTAGTGTTGATGGAACATATATTCTCAAGATGGAATTCATAGTCTCTTAATGGAGATACAAAATATTCCCTTGAGATAAGTTTAATGAGTTTGGTTATTCAGAGAGTTAGGCCTAACCACTTTGGTAAGAAATTACTAAAGTATATATTTATGAAATTGGATTTCATAAATATATGATGAATAACTTTAAAGGATTAAACCGGGTACTCAAGGATAAGATGTAGTAATTTTCAAAGTGGCAGTCTATATTTATGACTTTGTATTACTACGAATATTTTATGAAGGGGTTGCGTGTAAAATAAAGTCTTGGGATATAATTTATTAATAAGGCCTAGAGTGCA
This sequence comes from Castanopsis chinensis, assembly GCA_032878915.1. Classification (NCBI taxonomy): domain Eukaryota; kingdom Viridiplantae; phylum Streptophyta; class Magnoliopsida; order Fagales; family Fagaceae; genus Castanopsis; species Castanopsis chinensis. The sequence continues at coordinate 1,895,364 of JAVQMG010000130.1, read as the reverse complement.
ATTATATTTATATAGTGGTATTAAATATAATTAATGGTAACTTTGGACTTGTCAAGAGTTGACGGAAAAGCCTAAGGCCCATTGGAGCTAGTGTCTTATTGGTTCCTTTTGGTCCCATTCCAAGCCACACACTAAAGCCTAATTGGAAAGGCCCAATAGGCCGGCCCAATTAGATAATCAGTTAATTATAAAAGGAGAAACATACATAATTTTTTTAATGTGATTTTTCTAAAAGAAAAGAAAGAGTGTGAGACACACTTTCATTCTCCCTTTGGAAACTGATTGAGAGACCACACATCTTGGGCGTAAAGTGGAATTGGAGTGAAGATTAAAAGTTTTCCCAAGTGCTTCTAATCTTTGTTTTGAAATTCTCCATACCAAGGTACGCTATCTTGTTCTTAAATTCTGAAATTTATAGAATGCATGTTGTCAATCATGAATGAAATAGATCCTTGTTTGTTGCTTCCGCTGTGTGTTTTGTACGAGATACAAAACCAGATTTTAAACCAACACATGTATCCCAACTTCGTTTTCTAGTGGATTATTGACCGCTTGGAGGGCGGCGGAGAGGTTTTACACTGAGGACTTCGGTTTCCTCTTTGATAACACATCATTGTGTTGTATTTGTATTTGCATCTCTCTTCCTTTAATCTTTACCTTTTAATTGCTGCTGTGGTTGTGATTAATATCGGTTTAGATTGTTTTACCAATTATGATTTAGCTTATTTTTATATTCTGCACATACATTGTTTAATAATAAGCTTGTGTTGGTAATTTGTAAATTGGGGGGTCTAAACGTTCATAGGTGTTTTACACACTTTTTGAATAATCAATTGGTATCAAAGCAGGTGCACTTGCTGTGGTTTAATTACCTAAGTGCAATCCTTGACCCCGTTTGAGATGGTCGATCTCAATCTTTCAATGCTCCACCATATTTTGATGAAAGCAAATATACTTTTTGGAAAGTTCGCATTAGAGCATTCTTGTGTTCAATTGATGAGACTATTTGGGATGCTGTAGATGTAGGATGGACTTGACCGGAGGCCGTTAAACCCACATGGGATAAGGCGGCACTTGCGGCAGCCAATGCAAATAGCAAGGCACTGAATGCTATTTTGTTAAGGACATATTTTATGTAATTGGCTAATCCTTTGACAAAATGCACTTTGCTTGTATTTGGGTAGATCCAAGATGTGTTTAATACTTCAAAGAACATATTGTTCAAGTCTAGTATTAAAGCCATGAAGACTGGACCAAGGAACAAGTGAAGAAAAGCTGTTCACTAAAGCTGGACAAAATCACTCGACACCTGCTGACAAATAGCTTGACAGCTACTCGACGGATAGCTATCGATCGAGGTTTATTGAGGCTCGACAGATACTATCTATCAAGGTATCTATCAAAGTTACAAAAATTTAGATTTCCAGATCTGATTTTCGGCCTATGTTTATGTATTTGTGTAGGGCTCCTTTCTCACAACCCTAGACATATATAAGACTTATTTTAAAGGTCGTCACATAAGATATACAAGAAGAATATATGAAAAAGGTGACCGAAGTTTTATTCTCTCAAACCAAGTGCTTCTTAATCTTCATTGTTGATGAAGTGAAGAACTTTGCAGCCAACATTCTTCTTTCTCAAGTTGGTGAGTGAGTCACGTACTGGGATCAGTGTAAAGGAGTTAGTCACATACTGGGATTTATGCATCAAAAGGGTGGTGTTCATATATTGAAGAGTTCAGAGGTTCTGAAGCAGTAGAAAGTTTCTACTGTAAGTTCATCTATGGGGATTGTAGAGTCTAGGGACAAAGGTTTTGTATCATATCTGAAAATTCTCTTTACTATAGTGGATTGCTTTTCAGGAAGGTTTCCCTCCAGGTTTTTTACTGTGAAACTGGTTGGTTTCATTGGTTTTCTTTGGTCATCATATCTTGTCTTATTTATTTTTTCCGCTGCATTATTTATGACATGATGTTGATGTTTGTTTGTTTTAACAAGTTTTATTCATAATAAATCGAATTAACAACTTGGGTTTAAAACTTGTTAATTCTATCAACCGAAGTCTAAATTTCCCAACATATATTTTATGGTGTTTCTCCAGATTAGTTTCTCAGGATTTCTCACGTAACAATTGCCAAGGAGGCATGGAAAATATTGGAGACCACCTTAAAGGAACAAAGAAAGTCAATGACATTAAATTGCAGACGCTAACCACTCGATTTGAAGAGCTAAAAATGAGTGACAACGAATCATTCGACTCATTCTATGGCAAGATGAATGAGGTAATTATCGGCACGTTCAACTTGGGTGGAAAGACAAGGGACTCAAAGATAGAGAGGAAAATCCTTAGATCATTGCCGGAGAGCTTTCGTGCAAAGGTTACAGCTATTGAAGAGAGCAAGGACCTTGATGATATCAAAGTTCAAGAATTAGTTGGCTCATTTCAAACTTATGAGCTATCATTGCCATCACAAAAGAAGATCAAATCCCTTGCTCTAAAGATGATCAATAAGAGGGTGGAAACTTACGACTCATCGGATGAGGATGAGGTCAAGAAAGATGTGGCATATCTTGTAAAGAATTTTTGAAAGTTCTTAAAGCTCAAGAAGAATGGAAAATTTGTTGAGAAGGGAAAATTCCCAAGTTTCGGAAAGGAGAAAAAGGACTTCAAGAGGAAAGATAGGAAGGACTCTCAATCCTCTCAAGGAGTCACATGTTTCGAATGCAATGGACATGGACATGTTAAGAAAAAGTGTCCCAATTATTTGAGAGGGAAGGTCAAGGTGTATGCCACCACTCTTAGTGATTCTGACTCCTCTAATTCAGATTTAGATGAAAGCTATGATGGAGAGGGAAACTTCTCTACATTCATGACCATTGTTCATGTGGAATCTTTGAATGATTTAAGTGTGTTGGTGAGAGAGCTTGGTGAGTACACTGAATTGGAGTCGATGGGAATAGTGGAAGGATTCGATGATAAGGAAGATGAAAGAGTAGTGGGATTGCAAGAGACCTACAACTCTCTCCTTGAGAAGACTGGTGAATATGCAAAAGTGGCTAACGTAGCCATTAAGAAAATGAAAAGAGCGGAGCAAGACTACAAGAGTCTTTTAGTTCGATACAAGGAGACTAAGTGTGAAGTTAAGATGCTAAATGGAGAGTTGACCAAAGCTTACTCAAAGATAAAATTTCTTGAACTTGAAGTAGTTCAAGCCAATGCTAAAGTAAAGTGTGTTTCCTCTAAGAATCTTGATGAAATGCTTGCTCACCAAAAACCTTTCTCCGACAAAAGTTGACTGGGATACACCGGAGAGAGTAGTTCGACTGCTAATATATCCAAGGAAATGAAGTTTGTGAAAGCTAAGGAATAAGTGATAGAAACTTTAGCTATTAGGAAAGTGAAGTCGGAAAAGAAGCGGAATGTGACTGACCAAAGGTTTTTGTCTAAGCCCCCTAATCAATTAGTGGTTAAACCTAAGGGTAAAGGGAGATCTCCCCCAAAGTCACAAAGAGGTCCTAGAACTCAACATTTCTGCCATCACTGTGGAATTTCAGGACACACCAGACCAAATTATCATAAGCTCCAAGCGTTGAAGAATTCAAATGCTCAAAGGTCAAGAGGACCAAGACATGGCAAAGTAAATTAGACTATTGAGCAACCTAAAGGTCAAGAAAGTAATCCCAGAATGAGGGATGTGATGAAGATGATTGATGCTTTCACCACATGTTTGACAGGCTTCACTAGAAGGTTTGAAATTTAGAACAATGGTACCCAATCCTCTAAGGATACCACCCCAAATGCAAGTGTCGTGTGGGTGAAGAAAGGTACTCATGCATAAGCATTACAACATGTCCATGCATTAATACTCTCTATGTTTTGTGACTTTGTTTGTTTGTGCACTTTTTGTTATCATTCCAACATGTGTTGAAAATTCTATTTTGTTTGCTTTTCACTTTGAATGTTTTTAGATTTTTTTTTTTATCAATCTTTTCTTGCTTTTATGTCAAAATCTAAAAACACATAAAAAGTAGAAAATCCAAAAAGTTTGATCGGCATTGTTGTGTTTTGTCACAGGCATATTTTGCCGTGTACCTTTGTACTAATGACTTTCTGTATTTAAGAGCGTAGCTTGTTCTCTATGCACTCATATCATTGTGGGAGAAATCTTGATATCTATGTGACTGTTGTAAATAGATCTTTGAACTTGTCATAAATAATAAGTCAATGGTTTTGATGATCTTGAAACTTGCATAGACTTGTGTCTATATATCTTCCCACTCTTCTATTGTTTTTGCTTAAAGAGCTCAATAAATGTAAATCTCAAAATGAAAAGAAATAATGAGCTACAAAAGCCTTCGTACATACTATTATTTGACTAGGAAAAAGGAAAATGACTTTAGTGAAAATGTATGATGTAAAAGTCAAGGGCTTGCTCATCATTTTGAAATATCAAAAATTTCAAGCATCGATCTCTAAATGAGATTTATTGATTCAAAAAAATCAAATGTTATGATGTAAATGGAGCCAAATGAAAAGTTTCAAAATAATGTTATCAAGTTTTGTGGGAGGTCATATATGCATATTTCTATAATTGAGATGGATAACTTGTCCTCGTGCTAATTGTGTATGCCTTGGTTGAATTGATCATTGAAGCTTCATATTAGACTAAGGATTATCTCATTTTTGATACCCACACATATCACACTTGTCTATGTTCAATGAATGCCTTATTCATTTGTGTGATTGTACTTGATTAAATGTGTTGCACATGCTCAACTATATGTTGACCAAACAAAAAAAGATTTTTGAGTGTTTAAGTTGGTTTTGGAAAGTATTTTTGTTTTGAAAATTTTCAAAAGTTTCAAAAATCTGTGCAACCCTGCTTTGGCGACTTGCCTCGCGGGTTAAGCCAGTCGTATGCCTTAGTTGCGATTTTACTCAGAAGGTTTTCACGACTCCTTGGCAGGTCAAAGTCCTAGTTACAAAAAAGACTTAGAAAAATTTTCAAAAATCTAAGTTTTTAAATTTCTTGCAACTCAGTTAGGCAACTTTTTCACGAGTGGAAGCTTCAGTCGCGAGTTTACTCAGAAGGTTTGGCGTCTCCTATCGCGGGTGGAACTTCCAGTTGCAAAAAACACTTAGCAAAATTTTCAAAATTTTGTCTCAAGGGTTTTTGGCGGCTTATTTTGGTGATTTGTTTGAGACTTAGTTTAGTCATGAAAAACGCGTGTTTTGCGTTTTAAGGACAGTTTTTTAAAACTTTTCAATTTTTCCTTGAACATTTTTGACTGTTCATTGTCTTCAAGAAAAGGTATGGGTTTTCTATCTTTCTCTAGGTATGTCATGTTTATAGACTTGATTTCTTGGATTTTGTGATATTGTTGAGATTTGATACATATGATGATTCGAATATGGTTTGGGCATAATTTTTGTTGAGTTTTCTTGAATGGATAGTGTTGATTTTGATTATTTGCTGCTTGTTATAAATGTGTTCATGTTTGTGTCTCATTTTTTAGTAGTGTATCAAGTTTGTGTTTTTTTGTGCATGTCATCCTTATAGAAAATTGTTCTAGGAACAGTTACTTGTGTTTTTGTGGATTTCATAGTTTACATTGTGCTTTGTTGTGTTTGCACAATCATCACATTTGCACACCACACGTACCAGTGTTGCTCATGCTCATATACATGCTTAAATATTGCATACTTGGTTCATTTACCATGATTGAGTAATAAGTTCTATTTTAACTATAGATGCTCATTTCATGGACTAACTTGGATCTAATCAAGTTTATGTCTGTGGCTTGTGGTTTTGCACTTGATTCTCTGCTGTGTGTATGCTCTTTTACAGATGTCTCGTTGCTCCTCTCGAGGAAAAGAACCTGTAATTGATATTACATCATCCTTTGCAAAACGGACACGAAGTTGGTCTCAAGTTTCAAATAGTGAGAGATTCAGGACTCCCCTCGATTAACAGACTTTCTCAAGCATTTTTGAAGATGCTCCCACTGTGGTGGAGCGAGTTGAAAAATTTGATTCCTTGAGAACAACATTTATTCCTCGGATCTTTGAAGCAAAAGATTGGGCTAACTTGTTCGGGAACTTCGAAGATCCGATTGATGAATTGGTTAAGGAGTTTAATTCAAACGCTAGATACACTAGCGTTGAGTTGCAGTGTTGGGTACAAGGAAAGGAGTTCAACATCAATCCAGACTACATTGAAAAGGTTCTTCGAATCAACAGACCAGCAAATGTAGACCTCACTCCTTATGATGATAGACTTCCTAAGGTACAAGATATTCTTCAAATTCTTGGGCTAGAACATGAGATTTCATCCAAAGGCACGTCCATTGGAACAACAAAGTTTGCACCTGATCTGACGACTCTCAAATTGATCATGTTCTTCAACCTCTATCCACTCTCAAACACTGCATTTATCAACCTTGGGAGAGAGCAATTTCTATGTGATCTCATCACCGGAGTTCAAATTGACATCTTTGCCCACATCTTCCAGTTAATAGGGCAAACAATAGCTCGTACAGCAGGAAGAACATGCCTACCTTTTTGTAGTCTAATCATGAAGATCATGGTTCTTGAAGGTGTTCGTTCACCAAATGATGGAAAAATACTAGCACGTAAGGGTGTAATCGGTTTGGTTTGGTTGGTTTGAAGCGCGATTTTTCCACCGAACCGAAATTTTGGTTTTACCAAATTTGGCACCGACACTGAACCGAAAGGGAGGAACACCAACACCGAATTGACTGGATTTCAGTTGGTTCGGTTCAGTTTTCAGTTGCTTCCAATTTCTTAGAACAAAACAGATCAGAGACCAACAAAAAAAAGCCTCTTTCTCTTTACCTTCCCACATTTTCTCAGCACCCAAACACCAAGCAAACAAAACAAAATCAAAATCATGTATATAATCAGAGAACATACCAAAATAAGATAAAATATATATATTTCCTTTGGTTTCTCGTGTTTTCTCACCACCCAAACATGAAGTACCAAGCATAAAGCAAACAAAAAAAAAAAAAAAAAAGAGAACGAAGAAGAAGCTCTGAAGCAACGTGAGAGAAAGGCCGAAGTAAGGAGGCAGCGACAGCGGTAGAGACTGTGAGAGAGAGGGACTGGAAAGTGCAGCGTGCTGCCGTTTGTGAGAGAGGTACTAGTCGGCACAATGGAGGGGGTTGGGGCGATCAGAAATCTTTAATGAAAATCTTTTATGATGTGTGAGTAATAGAGAAATTTCTTAGAGCTATATAATACCTAGCCCAAAAAAACGAAGCAAGAAACACTTGTTTAGAAAAAATGGTGAGAGAGAAAAAAAAATGGTGGAGGGGTGGTTGGAAAGAAAAGAAGCAAGAAACACTTGTTTAGAAAGAATGGTGAGAGAGAAAAAAAAAAAGGTGGAGGGGCGGCTGGAAAAGAAAAGGGCAGAAGGCTTAGAACCTATACATATAAGCTGCAAGGGTTTTAACTTGTAATGGTTTTAAAAAATTAAAAACCTCAAAAACGTTTAGGCGAAGGCTCGAACAAGAGATCACATAGTCATTAAAACCACATCATACCACTAAGCTACAAACTCCAACGTGACTTAGTGTTACATATATATATATATATATATATATATATCGGTTCGGTTCGGTTGGTTCGGTGCATTAAAATTTGCCTCCGACAACCAAACTGAGTGTTTTTGGTTTTATTATATAAAAAATCGAAACCGAACCAACCAAAATTTTTGCATCGGTTCAATCAGTTTGAAGCGGTTTTTTCGGTTCTTCGATTTTTTGCACACCCCTACTAGCACGTTTGACTATTATCCATGATATCTCTTTAAGCAAGTAATAGTCACTCCTCTAAAGCACCTAAGAGTGAATATTTCACTCTTGCTACTCCATCCGGTCATGGCTCAGCAACACCTGTGCATACCGAGACTGCATCTCCTCTTACCCCTGAGTTGAAAACCGCTAACACTCAGACTATATCTTTTAGCTCTCAAGCCGACAAGCTGAGCACCTTGATAGAGGGAATTGAAAGGGTTATCTACTCCACCAACAACCATGTTCAAATGTGTCTAACAACCATTGAGACACAGTTGAATGCTATTCAACAAAAGCTCAAGGATAGCCTTTAGCTATTCGTGCCAAAAAGGGAGAGGGCAAACTCTTTGTTCATTGCATAGTTTTGGATGATGGCATATAGTAAGGGGGAGAGCAACACAGAAATGGGAAGTGTGCATATTGAAAGGGGAAGTTGTGTGAGCTCAAAAGGATACATACCCATATACTTTTGTCTTACTGTTTATAGCTTATATATCTTTTGGATTTGTTTATAACTTATATATCTTTTGGATTTGTTTATATCTTATATATCTTTTGGATATTTATTGTGCTTTTGGGTACTTTGGTTTATATATTTTGGTTGTTATTCAGTTCTTGTGTTTTGTACCCATGCTTTGTAGCTTAGTACTTGTTGTTAATGTTATGCATTTCTTTAAGTACATCACTTTTATGCCTTAGTTGGATTTTATCCTTGATTTAATTACCTTGTGTTGTTGAATCGGTTGAGTGTTGGACATGCAAATGATACTTTGTATTAAACTTATTTGCTTGCATGTCCGGATGTTCATTCCTTGTAAGAATGATCATTGTAGTCACTACTTATAGTGATTGCTCGTTTTTGGTCAAGCCATGCTTTATTGTTGTTATTCATTATTGCTTGATCACATTATGCTTGCTCCATATGCATTTCAAGTTTTTTGATTACAGTGATCGTATTGTGTTGTTGTTTTCAAGAAATACTTGTCCGTATGGTTCAAAAGCTTCACTGATTCTAAAGTTAGGTGTGAGTGAGTTATGTTCAACTATTCCCAACTCACATGTTAAGTCTAGAGTTTGTTTTAGGGTTTTGTCATGAAACAGCCAAAGGGGGAGATTGTAAGATTAAATTTATTTAATAATTTTGTTGGCTTTATTCCATGTCAATTTGCTTGTAATTCAGCATTTAGAAACCCTGTATTTAGGTGAGAATCATGTAAGGGTAGTGTGTGAGAGAGTTTGAAGAAAAGCTCAAAAGTGTGCACTTAAGTTGGGCCTCGCGACTGGATCTTGTGACTGGCTCACGGCTGGCAAGTTGCTAAAGGGGGCACACGCGTGAAGCATGCAGAGGAGCTAAAGAGTCACGTTAGCTAGAGCACTACAGAACAAAACTTTTAGTCTGGCCAAGCAGTTAACTCGTGACTTAGACTCGCGACTCAGTTAAGTCGCAAGGTCAAGTCGTTAGACCATTCTGTTTAGGAAAAACTGACATTTCGCATTCCAAAGACACACCAATATATATACCCCTTATACCCATGTATTGTAGAGAGCTTCCAGAGAGCATTTTGAGAGAGAAACCCTAGAGAAAGACAAGATTAACTCATCCACAATCTTCATCATTTGGTTCTCCAAATTCCTCTACTTTCACTCTCTCCATTGTTACATCCTTGAAAGGTGCATTTAGCCAAATCCTTTTCTTACCATACCCATATTTGTGAAAAATGTTATTAGGTGCTTGGGAAGCAGTTAGGAAGGGACCGATTGATATTGGTTGATGCAATGGGCTAAAGCGGAATCTGGTAAGCTAAAGAAGACAAAGGTTCGGCGTAACTTCGTTGGAGCAAGAAGCTTGGAGGGCTTAGGTACACTGGATAGGTTAGGCTTGGAGGGCTTCTGCTGTTCATGTATCCCAACTTCACTCTCTAGTGGATTATTGACCACTTAGAGGGCGGTGGAGAGGTTTTATGCTGAGGACTTCGGTTTCCTCTTCACTAACACAACGTTGTGTTGTCTTTGTGTTTGCATCTTTCTTCTCTTAATCTTTACCTTTTAATTGCTTCTGTGGTTGTGATTAATATCGTTTTAGATTGTTTTACCAATTCTAATTTAGCTTATTTTCATATTCCGCACATACATTGTTTGATAATAAGCTTGTGTTGGTAATTTGTAAATTGGGGTTCTAAACGTTCATAGGTGTTTTACACACTTTTTGAACAATCACAAAGGTACACATTTGGTCACTTAAGTCTAATATGAAGCTTAGCCCTCGCCATCCCCAGCAGAGTCGCCACTATGAGAGATCGCAAAACTTGGGTGCTCTAAAAACAAAAGAAAGGATTTGGGTGCTTTGAGGGCACTTCTCTTTTTGGGCAAGTTATGTGGAGTTGCCACTTATTTTTATACAAAAAAAAAAAAATACAAATTTACATGATTGAAATACCTCATTGTTATCGATTGAATAAAAATGAATACAAGCTTGATAAATTGGTTATTACATGGCTTTGGGTCCTAGTTACAAACTACAAAAAAATACATGGTTTTTTGTCCTAGTTACAATCTACCCAAAATAAAAATAAAGATAAAGTCTAGGCCTACCTATCTAAAGACACTAAATTCGGAGGCTAGGTTACAAAATGGGTAGGTGTTAGGCACCCATTCTACCAAGACAGAGTTTGGTCTTCCAGACTCTTGTGACCAATGTACCCCTTTTATGCATGACATGAATGATATGTTGTACATATGAAAAACTTAATTATACTAAGTCACATAAGTCTATTTATGAATGCATCCTCTTCTTTTGAGAAAAATTCAGATCTATTGTTGTGGATTAAAAAAAATTATTTGATTTGTAGGTAAAAAAAAAATCAAATTTGTTTTTTGTATGTGTTAAAAATAATTAGTTTTTGTGAAGGAAAAATTAGACCCGAATTTTATCAAGTAAAACAAGGTCTTTTTGCATTTAAAATATCGGATCTGTTTTGGAACAAAGTAAAAAAATAAAAATATAAAAAATATAAAAAAAAAATAAAAAAAAACCCTTCCCTCCATCGTTTCAATTTCATATTGCTCTATTCGTTCGCAAATCTCAACCCCATCCCTTCTCTGCTTTGTTCTCAAATCTTGGGATGACTATGATTTAGGTTTGGCAGTTTTGGTATTTGCTTTTTTTTATTTTTTTTTTATTTAGGCATTTCGGTCAAATTTCAATTTCCTTCTCTCTGTGCTTTACTATTAGAGATTCTGATCAAGGAAGAAGAGAATCGTCTCCCAGTTCCTCTTAAAAAATCTTTGTTTCCAGTTACGCTAATTTTAACTTTTACTGCTTCACACATTATTTTGAAACCCATCGAAATCCTCTCACAAATCTTTCCTCTACATTTTCAATGTTCCAAAATCAAAATCAAATTACCGATTTGTTTGGCCCAATATTGAGCAATCCATTTTAGTACTTTTTTTAGGATTCGTTTGGTTTGGTGAAATTACTAAACCTTTACAAGGTTGAAAAAAGCCCACCAGCCCTAATCTGTTTTCACTATAGTTGGGAGCGAATGGCTATAAGGGGCAAAGTCGCAAAGAGCCAATAAAAGTCAGAGACGTTGGATAAAAATCTGGTTTTGTATCTCATACAAAACATACAGCAGAAGCAACAAACAAGGATCTATTTTATTCATGATTGACAAAATGTACTATGTAAATTTTAGAATTTAAGAACCAGATAGCGTACCTTGGTATGAAGAAATTCAAAATAAAGATTAGAAGCACGTGGGAACACTTTTAATCTTCACTCCAATTCCACTTTACGCCCAAGATGTGTGGTCTCTCAATCAGTTTCCAAAGGGAGAATGAAAGTATGTCTCACACTCTTTCTTTTTCTTTACGATTCTTTTTTCTTAAAAAAAAAAATTCTGTATGTTTCTCCCTTTATAACTAACTGATTATCTAATTGGGCCGGCCTATTGGGCCTTTCCAATTGGGCTTTAGTGTGTGGCTTGAAGTGGGACTAAAAAGGACCAATAAGACACTAGCTCTAATGGGCCTTGGGCTTTTCCGTCAACTCTTGACAAGTCCAAAGTTACCATTAATTATATTTAATACCACTGTATATATATAATTGCACTCTAAGCCTTATTAATAAATTATATCCCAAGACTTTATTATACATGTAACCCCTTCATAAAATATTCGTAGTAATACAAAGTCATGAATATAGACCGTCACTTTGCAAATTACTACATCTTAATCCCTGAGTACCTGGTTTAATCTTTTAAAGCTATTCATCATATATTTATGAAATCTAATTTCATAAATATATATACTTTAGTAATTTCTTACCAAAGTGGTTGGGCCCAACTCTCTGAATAACCAAACCCATTAAACTTATCTCAAGGGAATATTTTATATCTCCATCAAGAGACTATGAATTCCATCTTGAGAATATATGTTCCATCAACACTAAATGTGGCTGCCTAACATAATGCGATTTTGACCGTTATTTAGATCTCACTCCTGATATATCAAAGTAACCTACACGTCATGATTAGGTCCATTATTCTCTCAGGATTAAGAGTTTATACAAATAAAAGTCGTGAGATTTATTATTCATTTGACAGTCGTTAGGAGAATAATAAATCTCACAGTGGTCCAGTTCAATATGTCTTAACTCTTAAAACATATCAACATATTGTTTGGATATGTGCCCTTAAATCCTATTGTATGATGCTATGTATGACATTATGTATGACTTAATGTTGTGTTTAATAAAATTGTTTATTTTTATCTAAAATAATGGTAACATGAATATTTGGACATTATCATATAGTCCATGAAATGCATAGTATGTGATTTATGTGATTTAGTCACAGAAGATATAAATCACAAGTTCTTTGTAAACTCAAAATTTATAGTTGGTAGTCGGTGATGAAATTGGGCATTTCATCTGCGAAGACTATAACGTATCAACTAAGATGATTTGTCTTGATCATGGAAGTGGTGACTTCTAGTTGATATGTTGATATGTTTTAAGAGTTAAGACATATTGAACTGGACCGCTGTGAGATTTATTATTCTCTTAACGACTGTCAAATGAATAATAAATCTCACGACTTCTATTTGCATGAACTCTTAATCCTGAGAGAATAATGGACTTGATCATGAGGTGTAGGTTGCTTTGATATATCAGGAGTGAGATCCAAAGTAGCGGTCAAAACCTCAGTATGTTGGGCAACCACATTTAGTGTTGATGGAACATATATTCTCAAGATGGAATTCATAGTCTCTTAATAGAGATACAAAATATTCCCTTGAGATAAGTTTAATGGGTTTGGTTATTCAGAGAGTTAGGCCTAACCACTTTGGTAAGAAATTACTAAAGTATATATTTATGAAATTGGATTTCATAAATATATGATGAATAACTTTAAAGGATTAAACCGGGTACTCAAGGATAAGATGTAGTAATTTACAAAGTGGCAGTCTATATTTATGACTTTGTATTACTACGAATATTTTATGAAGGGGTTGCGTGTAAAATAAAGTCTTGGGATATAATTTATTAATAAGGCCTAGAGTGCAATTATATTTATATAGTGGTATTAAATATAATTAATGGTAACTTTGGACTTGTCAAGAGTTGACGGAAAAGCCCAAGGCCCATTGGAGCTAGTGTCTTATTGGTCCCTTTTGGTCCCATTCCAAGCCACACATTAAAGCCCAATTGGAAAGGCCCAATAGGCCGGCCCAATTAGATAATCAGTTAATTATAAAGGGAGAAACATACAGAATTTTTTAACGTGATTTTTCGTAAGAAAAAAAAGAAAGAGTGTGAGACACATTTTGATTCTCCCTTTGGAAACTGATTGAGAGACCACACATCTTGGGCGTAAAGTGGAATTGGAGTGAAGATTAAAAGTTTTCCCAAGTGCTTCTAATCTTTGTTTTCAAATTCTCCATACCAAGGTACGCTATCTTGTTCTTAAATTCTGAAATTTACAGAGTGCATGTTGTCAATCATGAGTGAAATAGATCCTTGTTTGTTGCTTCCGCTGTGTGTTTTGTATGAGATACAAAACCAGATTTTTAACCAACAATTGGTATCAGAGCCAGGTTTTCATTTCATGATTGTATAGCATGTGATTGAATTTTAAAATTTAAGAAAACCATTGTGTTTGTGTTTCAATTTTCTGCATCATTTAGATATAATGTAGAGAGTTGTATAACCTATGTATAAAAGTGATGGCCATTGTCATTCTGTAAAGCCATTTTCGTAAGGAAGCAGTTATTACAAACGGGTAGTTAATGAAAATGAGTGGTCATTCTCGTTTAATGCACCGGTTGACTTGGAATCTATTGCATGGTTAGTACGTTGATTCACATTTGAACATAGCAAGGCTTGACTATTCAATTTCTTTTGGATTTTGTCTTGCATGTATAAATGCCATGAAAGTTGAATCATATGCCATGAAAAGTGCAATTCGTACTAATAGGATTTCAACCATCTGAACGTTATATATATATATATATATATATATATATATATATATATATATATAATATAATATATTATATTTTATATATAATATAATATAATTTTATAACGTAATATATATATTATATTATATATATAATATAATATGAGTTTATATTACGTTATATATATTAATGCTAGTTTAATGAAATTTATTCCTAATGAGATTAGGATTGTGTTTTTCACGTGTCTAGCATTTTTATCGCTCTTGACATTAAAAACCTTTATTTTAAAATTTCTAGTGGGAGAGAGATATAAGGGTTGGATCTCACAGCCTCCATTATCGGTTCAAAGTAGTGTGGGTAAACACCTCGTCTTGGCGTATATGCCTCGCGATCCCAAAGGAGGGTGTTTACTTCATAGTACTACAAGTTTGAACTTACCCGTTTAAAGTAGTGTGGACAAACACCTCGTCTTGGCGCATATGCCTCGCGATCCCAAAGGAGGGTGTTTTGTTTCATGGTACTACAAGTTTAAACACTATAAAAGGGAGATGAAATGTGGCTACACATGATTCTAGATAATGGTATACACTAGACTAAGTGTAATGTTAACCTCCCAAAGGAGCTATGTCATTATTACTTAAAGGCTGAAGGTAATACGGCATATTATTAGTGTTTGATAAGAGTTATCATGATAGCACTAATAATGAGAATAGTTCTCAACCAATTAATGTGTTTATAATAAACTTGCTACCAAGGAATTATAGACATGGATTGGGTTGTCGTTGCATATATTATTTTATGGTTTTATTAAGGTTCCATATTGTATGCTTATATGCTAAATTGATAATGTCTAGTTTACTTATTATATTCATGTTTATTATTTTCAAATTTAAATCATGGCATCATTTAGCCCACTTATTGCTATTCTTAACCAAAACAAACTGACTGGATCCAACTATGTTGACTGGAAAAGGAATTTGGACATTGTTCTTACTGCTGAAGAGCACAAATATGTGCTTACTCAACCATGTCCTAGCTTTCCTTCATTAGATGCTCCTATTGAGGAAAAACAGCGATATGATCGTTGGCAGAAATCTAATGAAATGGCCAAGTGCTATATCCTAGCATCTATTTCAAATGTTCTACAGCATCAAATGCAGGATGTAGAACATGCTTCGGACATCATGCAAAGTCTGAAGGAGATGTTTGGTGAGCAAGGCCGGTCTGCAAGGCAAGAAACTATGAGGCAAGTTTATAATACCAAAATGGCTGTAGGAAGTTCAGTAAGGGAGCATTGTCTTAGGATGATTGCTAATCTGAACACATTCGAAGTTTTAGGTGCTGACATTGATGGAGAATCCCAAGTGGATATGATACTCTAGTCACTACCAGATTCATTCAAGGAATTCAGACTCAATTATAATATGAACAAAAAGATTTACTCTTTGTCTGAATTAATGAATGAGTTAGTGGCGGCGGAAGGCATCCTTGGTACTTCTAGTGTTGAAGCCAATGTGGGTGAAGTTTCTACTTCTCAACCTAAGTCGAAAGGCAAGGGTAAGAAGAAGAAGAAGGACTTCACTAAGAAAATTGGTAAACAAATTGCTTTAGGGGTTGCTGATAAAGGAAAGAAAAGCAAAGGAAAGTGTTTCCATTGTGGTGAGAAAGGACATTGGAAGAGGAATTGTCCAATATTCAAGGCTGCCAAGAATAAGGGTAATAAAAGTTCCTTTCTTCTTGAAATATGTTTGGTACAGAATCCAACAGATTCCTGGTGTTTGGATTCAGGTTGTACTAATCATATATGCAATTCTTTGCAGGGGTTCCAGGAGACCAGAAAGTTGAATGAGGGAGAACTATTTCTTACTTTGGCTGATGGTAGCAGGATTCCGGTTGTAGCTGTTGGAGTGTATAATTTGTGTTTTAAGTCTAGAGTGTTAATATTGGAAGACTGTTTGTATGTACCTAATATTCGTAGGAGTTTAATTTCTGCAACTTATTTAGGTAAACATGGATATTGTGTTATCCTGAAAGACAATGTTGTAATAAAGAAGGATAAAGTGTTTATCTGTTCTGGCAATATTGTGGATGGTCTTTATATTTTAAATCCTGACATGCATGAATTATACAATTCTGAAATAGATAGTAGCTCTCATATAAAATCATTAAAGAGAAAGTTTCCTTCTACTAGTGATGCATATCTATGGCACTTGCGTTTGGGTCATATTAATTCAAATAGGATTCAAAGACTAATCAAAGATGGACTTTTACAGCCCATGGACTTTGATGACTTTCCAGTTTGCGAATCTTGTTTGGAAGGTAAGATGACCAAACGACCTTTTAATGCAAAAGGTAGAAGAGCCCAAGAGTTGCTTGAATTAGTTCATACAGATGTATGTGGTCCTATGTCAACCCAAGCAAAAGGAGGTTATGAGTATTTCATCACTTTTACGGATGATTACTCAAGAAGTGGTTATGTGTACCTAATGAGACGGAAGTCCGAAGCCTTTGACAAGTTCAAAAAGTTTAGGGATGAAGTTGAAAATCAATTGGGTAAACGCATAAAGGCCATTCGATCTGATCGAGGTGGCGAATACCTTCTTGGGGATTTCAAGGATTACCTAATTCAAAATGGGATTGTCTCCCAATTGACTGCACCAGGAACTCCCCAACAAAATGGTGTAGCGGAAAGAAGGAATAGGACTCTTTTGGAAATGGTTAGGTCCATGATGAGTTACTCAACTTTACCAGTTTCTTTTTGGGGATATGCACTAAAAACTGCTATGCATGTTTTGAATTTAGTTCCATCAAAATCTGTTCCCAACACACCTAAGGAATTGTGGAGTGGGTGCAAGCCTAGTATGAAATATCTCCACATTTGGGGATGTCCAGCACATGTGTTGAAAGGGAAGTCTGATAAGTTGGAAACTAAAACTGAAGTATGCATGTTTTTAGGGTATTCAAAAGAAACTAAGGGTTATTTATTCTATAATCATAAGGATAACAAAGTGTTTGTTAGCACCCATGCCAAATTTTTGGAAGATGATTATGTGAATAATTTTAATCCTAGAAGTAGAGTTGTCTTGGCTGAAATGAATGAACCTGTAGTTGAACAACCAATAAATGAAACTAAGGATGATGTGGCTGTATTAGATACACCACAAGACATTACTCATGAGATGTCTAGTACACAGGTGCCTCGTCGTAGTGGGAGAATTATTCAGCCTCCTATGAGATTTAGAGGTTTGGGAGAAACTTATATAGCTATCTCAGAAGAGGCAGAATCGGATCCCTACACTTATGAGGAGGCAATTAATGATATAGATGCACATTATTGGGTCTTAGCTATGAAATCTGAATTGGATTCTATGTATTCCAATCATGTATGGGATCTTGTAAAGGCGCCTAACGGCATTAAACCTGTTGGTTGCAAATGGGTTTACAAGAGGAAGAGAGGGATAGATGGAAAGGTTGAAACCTTTAAAGCAAGACTAGTGGCGAAAGGGTATACACAAAAAGAAGGTATTGATTATGATGAAACTTTTTCGCCAGTAGCCATGCTTAAGTCTATCAGAATTCTCTTATCCATTGCTGCTCATTATGATTATGAGATTTGGCAAATGGATGTCAAGACTGCATTTCTTAATGGCAATCTTGAAGAAGAAATATACATGATGCAACCAGAAGGATTCATAGCAAAGAACCAAGAGCATATGGTATGCAAGTTGAATAGGTCCATTTATGGACTTAAGCAAGCATCTAGGTCATGGAACATCAGATTTGATCAAGCAATCAAGTCATTTGGTTTTGAACAAAATCTTGATGAACCATGTGTGTACAAGAGACATCGAGACAAAGTAGTAATGTTCCTAGTGCTTTATGTTAATGATATTCTACTCATTGGGAATGATGTAGGGGAAATGTCATCGGTTAAAGTTTGGTTGTCTAGCCAATTTGATATGAAGGACTTGGGTGAAGCTAACTTTATTCTAGGGATCAAGCTTTGGCGAGATCGTAAGAATAAGATGTTAGGCTTATCACAAGCTGGATATATAGATAAGGTTCTAGAACGGTTTAGCATGCAAAACTCCAAGAAAGGATTACTTCCTTTTAGACATGGAGTTCCTCTGTCTGATGACCAAAGACCTAAGACTCAAGAGAAAGAAAATTTGATGAGACAAGTTTCTTATGCTTCTGCAGTGGGAAGTCTCATGTATGCCATGCTTTGTACTAGACCAGACATTTGTTATTCAGTTGGCATGGTCAGTCGATATCAATCAAATCCAGGACTAAAACATTGGCAAGCTGTAAAGCACATTCTCAAGTATCTTAGGAGAACGAGAGATTATATGCTTGTTTACCATTGTGAGGATTTGATTCCCATTGGCTATACAGATTCAGATTTTCAATCAGATCTAGATTTCAGAAAATCCACTTCAGGATGTGTTTTCACCTTGGGAGGTGGAGCCATAAGTTGGAGGAGTGTTAAGCAATCTTGCATTGCGGACTCCACCATGGAAGCCGAGTACGTTGCTGTTTTTGAAGCGGCAAAGGAGGCTGTTTGGCTCAAGAAATTCCTTTCTGATCTTGGTGTTATAAGAATGGAGCAAGTTCCCATCACATTGTTTTGTGATAATAGTGGAGCGGTTGCCCAATCCAAAGATCCAAGAAATCACAAGAAAGGAAAGCACATTGAGAGGAAGTACCATATCATTCGAGACATTGTTGCTCGTGGAGATGTTGTGGTGGCAAAGATTGAAAGTGCAAATAATCTAGCAGATCCTTTTACCAAAACCTTGCCTCAAAGGACTTTCGAGTCACATTTGGAGGGAATGGGAGTTAGATTAGTGCACAATAGTCTTTAGGGCAAGTGGGAGATTGTTTGGATATGTGCCCTTAAATCCTATTGTATGATGCTATGTATGACATTATGTATGACTTAATGTTTTGTCTAATAAAATTGTTTATTTTTATCTAAAATAATGGCAACATGAATATTTGGACATTATCATATAGTCCATGAGATGCATAGTATGTGATTTATGTGATTTAGTCACAGAAGATATAAATCACAAGTTCTTTGTAAACTCAAAATTTATAGTTGGTAGTCGGTGATGAAATTGGGCATTTCATCTGCGAAGACTATAACGTATCAACTAAGATGATTTGTCTTGATCATGGAAGTGGTGACTTCTAGTTGATATGTTGATATGTTTTAAGAGTTAAGACATATTGAACTAGACCGCTGTGAGATTTATTATTCTCCTAACGACTGTCAAATGAATAATAAATCTCACGACTTCTATTTGCATGAACTCTTAATCCTGAGAGAATAATGGACTTGATCATGAGGTGTAGGTTGCTTTGATATATCAGGAGTGAGATCCAAAGTAACGGTCAAAACCTCAGTATGTTGGGCAACCACATTTAGTGTTGATGAAACATATATTCTCAAGATGGAATTCATAGTCTCTTAATAGAGATACAAAATATTCCCTTGAGATAAGTTTAATGGGTTTGGTTATTCAGAGAGTTAGGCCTAACCACTTTGGTAAGAAATTACTAAAGTATATATTTATGAAATTGGATTTCATAAATATATGATGAATAACTTTAAAGGATTAAACCAAGTACTCAAGGATAAGATGTAGTAATTTACAAAGTGGCAGTCTATATTTATGACTTTGTATTACTACGAATATTTTATGAAGGGGTTGCGTGTAAAATAAAGTCTTGGGATATAATTTATTAATAAGGCCTAGAGTGCAATTATATTTATATAGTGGTATTAAATATAATTAATGGTAACTTTGGACTTGTCAAGAGTTGACGGAAAAGCCCAAGGCCCATTGGAGCTAGTGTCTTATTGGTCCCTTTTGGTCCCATTCCAAGCCACACATTAAAGCCCAATTGGAAAGGCCCAATAGGCCGGCCCAATTAGATAATCAGTTAATTATAAAGGGAGAAACATACAGAATTTTTTAACGTGATTTTTCGTAAGAAAAAAAGAAAGAGTGTGAGACACATTTTGATTCTCCCTTTGGAAACTGATTGAGAGACCACACATCTTGGGCGTAAAGTGGAATTGGAGTGAAGATTAAAAGTTTTCCCAAGTGCTTCTAATCTTTGTTTTCAAATTCTCCATACCAAGGTACGCTATCTTGTTCTTAAATTCTGAAATTTACAGAGTGCATGTTGTCAATCATGAGTGAAATAGATCCTTGTTTGTTGCTTCCGCTGTGTGTTTTGTATGAGATACAAAACCAGATTTTTAACCAACACATATCAACTAGAAGTCTCCACTTCCATGATCAAGACAAATCATCTTAGTTGATACGTTATAGTTTTCGTAGATGAAATGCCCAATTTCATCACCGACTACGAACTATAAATTCTGAGTTTACAAAGAACTTGTGATTTATATCTTTTATGACTTTCACATAAATCACATACTATGCATCTCATGGACTATATGATAATGTCTAAATATTCATGTTACTATTATTTCAGATAAAAAATAAACAACTTTATTAAACACAACATTAAGTCATACATAATGTCATACATAGCATCATACAATAGGATTTAAGGGCACATAGCCTAACAACAGAGAGATATAGGGAAATCTGAGGGACTTTGTCAGACCAGTCTCTCTCCAAATTCCACCTTCAAGTCACCGTTATACCTCCTGAAACATTACCGGTAAAGTTTTTAGTTATGATTTCAAATTTTGCTGACAAAATATATTTTAGGCTTTGGTATTTCAATTCGTTTTCTTTGTTTGTCAACGTTTTGATGATCATTTAATAATTTTGTTTTCTCCCTAAATTTGCTATATTGGCTATTGTTTATTTTAATACGTCATGCATAGACTTGGATGATGGATGAATTTGAAATTGAATTCATGGATTGATGGGGTTAGAGACGTAGTGGATTTTGACAAGTCCAACCAATTATTGGCTTCTGTTGATAGTATATTTGTTGCTTTGAATGATTGAAAAATGTCCAGATTTATATCATCAACTCCTTTTTGCAACCCAGTTAACTTAATGCTTATAATACTGTCTAATTTTTTTGTTACCATTTCAATCTTTTGACATTTAATTGGTGGGTCTCAGACATTACTAACATTAATTTATATTCTGTATCTGTATCTAGCATTGTTCCTAAGTAAAATTTGGCAGCATCAAGAAACATGTGACTTTTTTACTTTAAAGCATATGTACCCAATTACAAAATGATATGGGTATTTTTTGTTCCTTGATTTTGAGCTCCACTGGGCTTTTATTTTATTTTATTTTTATGAGTGCCTCTTCTTGCATATATGGCAATAGGGAATGTTTTTTAATGAGTCTCCTATCATTTGTCCTCTTGATCATACAAACATGTGTATTCATGTTCCCGTGTTGATTCTCTAAAATCATATTTTAGAAGTGATACATAATTTGTTTTCATGTTTTTTTAAAAGGTAATGATTGGGTATATTTGCAATTAAGGAATAAAGTAAACATACTGCAATGATGCAGCAAGTGAATTTCACCAATTAGAGATGCAGGGAAGAGTGACATTCTAAAATATTGCAGAAATCATTCTTGACTTATGCCCTTATTGGTATAGTTTTTTACTTAAATCTATAGCCCGCCTTTTTAAAGGCTTCCATTCTTCCTACTAAAATTGATTGATTTAAAAAAAAAAAAAACTATTAATATACATCACAACCGAAAGAAAAATACAATATTGCGTTTAAGCTTTGATGGCATCACACGGCAGAAATTCAATAACCAAAACATAAAGCAAAAACCCTAGATAATACAAGCTAACCTCTCAAATTAGTTGGATTGAACTAAGGGTGTCTATGAAGCAAATACATACTCGTTTTACTGGGTAACACTATATGAATATTATATTCTTTGTAGCCAAAATGAGACCTTGATATCTAATATTGTTTGGATACTATTGATGAAATTTTAAGAGTTCATTCTTATTTGTGAATGTTTAGAAAGTAAGATGACTTTAAAATCCAAATGGATCTCCATAGACTTATGGGGGATAAACTTGGTAATAGATGTGTTATCTCATATAAAATGTATATTCATCTATTTACGTTTTGTATACAGGTGAATATTATGAAGAGGAGGTTGCTGGTACAGCTTATGATCTTGCTACCTTAAATAGGCAATTTATGCCAAAACCATTGCCAGTATGTTTTTCTCTTCATTTTTCATTTTGTTCATTAAATATGGTCAAAAGTTGATATTTTATTTGGAGTGGTTTTGATTTAGTTCTTTCAAAATTTAAATAGACAATCTATGACAATCTATACCTTGAAGTTTTGTTTTTCTATTAGCCTTTCAGTTTGTGCATTAAATAGAATCAAGTTTTTTATATTTGTTTGGATTGTTTTTAGTTTAGGTCTTTAGGTTATATTTGGTTATGATTAGGTTATTTGGGTTATATTTGTTCATGTTTATCTATTTATGTTGTTTGGGTTAAAGCATAGAGGAACAGATTTAAAGAAATTAAGCGAGTCTCAGTCTCATTTGGACAATTTGAATGTCGAAATAAAGCAGGAGATTATTCTAGACAAAGTTGTAAACAGTACAAATTAATTTGAAATCAAAAAGTAAATTGATCATTTTCCCTTAATCTAAATCCTATAGAAGTAGTAACACGAATCTCTATGGAGTGAAGGTTTTTCAATTACTTCAATTTTTTTATCCTGTTGAAGAATGAAAGAATAAGGTGATAAATTCAGAGGGGTATGGCTCTTATTTTGCTGAGTTCATTTTTATTTCCAATTAATTTCGTATGGTACAATCTTGGTATTATAGAAAAAAAAAAGTAATGTCTTACCTTAAATGTGGCCTTATGACTGTGAGTAAGATGTGTAATCAAATTATGATACTTTGTAATAAAAAAGAAGAAGTAATGTCTTACCTTAAATGTGGCCTCATGACTGTGAGTAAGATGTGTATTCAAATTATGATACTTTGTGATCAATTTGTATTCTAATCATGCACCACAAATGTGTAACACTAATATCCATATTCCCAAGTTCCAAGAGGATTGACTTTTTATCTTTGTGGCTACTTTGCTTTAAGTGGACGTGGTTTAAGACTAATTGTGAGAGTTAACACAAAACTATCTTTTGAGAGAGAACTTACTAGATAGGACTGCTTCATAAATAGAAAAAATATTCCCTAGACCAAAATTTATTTGCAAAAAAATAGTGAAACTCGAATGGAAACAAATGCAACTTAGTAGACCATGTTTGGTTGGAGGACACCTCCTATTCTTTGAGGTTCACACTGTAGAATACATTTGATTATAATAAAAAAAATTCGATAGTTTGCATTAAAAAAAAAAAAAAAAAACTGCAAAGATGCTTTATTCATGTACTTCTTTTATATAGAATAGGTACAATATTATTCTAATAATTATTGTTTTGTTCCTTAAGCTCATTGGTATATCTGACTGAATTCCAATGTGAGCAAGAAAATTGTATTTCCTAACAGCTTTGTAGTCGTGGAAGCCTTGGCTGCAGAGGGACTGTGATATTATTTAAGATAGTTATGGATATAGTGCCACCACCACTATTGAGCTTGATTATCCACCACCACTGTTGAGCCAACTTTCTGTCGAGAGAGAGAGAGAGAGAGAGAGAGAGAGAGAGAGAGAGAGAGAGAGAGAGAGAGAGAGAGAGAGAGAGATTAAGACTGCCTACTGCCTCTCCATCTCTTGGCTCTCTACCCCAACAATCCTAAATGTTACTTAAGCCGGTTTATAGTCTTAAGGTGAGTTTTTCTTTGATTGTGATTATTATTATTTTAAAGATTTTTCCAATGAATTTGTGTTGGTTTGTAGTTGGTATACTTTGGGTAGTTGTGGATTTGTGCTTAGGTGTTAGGACATTTGTTTGTTGCAAATGATGCAATTAAAATCATGATGAAATTTGGGAAATATAAAACGTGATAATTTCCCTATTTTCAGATTGGATAAGTGAGCAAGAAAATGAGTACAAGCTACATTTAATGCTTACCATAAAAAATAATTGTTTTTTTTTTTCCGATTTAGAGATTTTTATTAGATGTGTTTAAAGGAAAAAGAAATGATAAGCTATCTAACATTCATGTGATTTAGATTTTAGATGGTAGAACTAATTTTGCATTTGTATGTGTTCTTCAATTGGAATCAATTTAACATTTTTTTTTTGAAACTTTTGATATGTCTAGGTATGCAAAAAGATCACCAATGGCTTGGTTGCTCACAACATTAGACCCATAAGACTTTTATGAATCTAAATTTTCATGATGTTATGAAGAAAAGTATTTGTTTTTCCACTACTGTAAGTTTAATTTTTTCCCCTTATTCAAAGTGTATTAATATATGTCACTATGATGAAGTATGATTTGATTTACCTTTGATGATGTTATATAAAAAAAAAACTAATGATAGAGGGGAGATAGATACAGACTTAGACCACTGCAACCGGCACCGGTATTAGAGAGAGGTAGATACAAAGAAATAGAGAGATAGAAATAGAGAAACAAAAATAGAGAGAGATAGATGCAATCCATAAGCACATAGGAATTGAGATTAAGGATCAGCACTAGTCCGTGACCAACATAATTAGAACTAAACACAGACCGATGAAAGGTACTCATCACTTCTTTGTGTTTGAATTTAAATTGAAATTCAGATGTTTATTGTCTTTCTTTAGATGCTTTGTTGTTAATATTAGTTCTTATGACATGGACAAAAATGGCAGAACCATAGAATCACGAGAGGCCATCTCCAAAGGACATATATAATAATGGCTATATATAAATCAGATCGACCTCTAGATATGGTGATTATTGAAAAATCAGACTGGCCTCTTAATTTAAGAAGAACATTGAGAAGATTATTGAAACATAAAACAATTTTATAGTTTATTATTGTCTGGTTGAATGGAATTCTACTTTACATGAGGTTAATTGGCTATGAGTAATTAAACCACTTGTAAAAGCGATTTGGCCAAAATTTGACTATTGTATTATACACTTTCTCTTTTTTACAAGGTATAAGCTGTTATTTCTTTTTGGTCTATTGTATTATACATTAGGGATTATAAACAGATTTCAACATGGATGCTTCAGAGTGTATAGTAATTATAATTTTTTTGTAAGTGGGATTATGGGATTTTTTGGGTTAATTATTGCATTTTAAAATAACAAATAAACAGATTGATAACTAATGTATGTTATACACTTTGCAACAGATTTTTAGACGCTGCTTTTTACAACGATTACTTCAAATTTTTTTTCCTGGTCTCCCTTTTACTGTTTTTTTTTTTTTTTTTTTTTGGCAAATTGCAAGTGCCATATATTTTATTGGATTAAATCAAAGCAAATCTTTCCCTTTTTTTTTTATCTGAGATTAATTAAACCCAAATAGTTCCTTTGTGTCTACAGAGTTTCCGTTAGTATCTTCTACAGACAGTGTATGTGAAATTGAAGGAGAGGTTGGTGGTTCATTAACTAATAGAGGGAGATTGGATTATTTTTTTCCCATGTGGGGTTTGAAATTTTTTTTTCTTTTTTGCATTAAGCTAGGAGAGGAGCTGCAAATCCTAAACGTGTAAGTTAGGGACATCAAGAGATACCAATTGACCCAATAGTCATAGTGCATGAGTTTTTATTGAGCATCTTAAATTACTAAATGCCTTAGGTTTGAGTGAAAGATTCCTTTTTATGCTTTGACATATGCTTAATACTTAGATTATATATCAAAAGTGACATGATGAATGTCCTGTTTGGATAGATTTATAATGTTCACCAGGCATTTTTGTAAGAAACATTGTTGGAACAAACTGATAGGTTAGGACAGTTTGATTTCCCTTCTACTTATCTCATACTTTGTATTAGATTTTTTCCATTTACTATATTCGTGTTTCAATTGGCTCTAATTTGCATGTTTTAGCCAGATTTTTTCTTTACAAATTGATTATTTAGCCAATTTTCCCTTCTACTTATTTCATACTTTAGTAACTGTTTTCCTTCAAACCCAAAACCTTCAAAAAAACCTTGAATCACATTTGCATTAGTTATAGCTTATGAGATTTTAATTATCATTTTTTCTAGATCATGTGTTGATGCCAAGTTGGTCATTCTCTAAACAAGAGTGTTTTGTATTTTCTTTTTCTTTTCATGTGCTTAAAAGGTGGTATTCTTTCTTTCTTGGTTATCGCTACTTGATTGGTGTTATTGCATATTAAAACCTGGTGTATTCAGAAGGTATGCACTAATTTTTCTCCTCAAGGGTACTTTTTCTTATTCAAATTTGAATTAAAATCCGGCTATTTATTCTCTACATTTGAATGATTTGGTCTCAGATTATAATCTTTGTGTTTCCTAGTAACATTATAATCTTTTCCAAATTGAAATTATTGTTTTCTTCGACTATTTACTACCTTCTCTGAAATAGAAACATAAAAATGAATGACATAGATTTGATTAAATGGTGTGTTGTTGACAATTCAACCCATATTTTCAATGTTTCTAAGGCTTCTTTTTGCAGTATTTCTTTCATTTTTCTCTGCTTCAATTTAAAATTGCTATGATTTATATTTTGAGCAATCTGAAATAATGGCAGTTTCGAAGTGATACCAAAACAGTAGTAAAAGTGTCAAACTTGAAACTAAAATCTTATGAACACATTAATGTTTTTGATTAGTCCATGGATCTTTATTGTTATGTTTGCTCTGCTTTGCAATCATTTTGGCTTATTTGTTTGTGTTCAATTTTACTATTCAGTGTAGCTCAGTGATTACATTTTGTTGGTTTTGAAGGATTTAAGTTTCTATTAGTGATGATTATATAATTATTAATTTCAGTTTCAAACCATGTTTTATATTTGGTTGTGTTGCCACATAGGAAAAAAAAGCCTATCTAAATATCTGCCACAGGTACGGTTTAAAGGCTTGCATGTCACATTGTTTGAGGATTCTTTATAAGAAAAAAAAAACCATTTAAAAACAATTGCACATCAAAAAACAAAATCTGACACAACACAGCCCAAAACCGTTCATGCCCATATTCTTTTTGTTTTTTCTGAAACAACGCAGCCCAAAACCCTCCAATCTGTCTTCTATCTCTTCTTCTTCATCGCCCAAATCTCAAATAAACCCTTCAAAACCTCATAAATCTTCCCTTAAACCCTTCCTCTGCATCTCCAACGTCCCCAACCACCACCTATTTCCATTCCCAAGATTCTGCATCTCAAACCGTTTACAAGGTTTAGGTTGGTGTTCACAAGTTTGAGTATCGGTCTTATACACTATTTTTGGCATGCAGACGAATTGGCAATTGAGACGGATCAAGTTTCAAGGACTAAGACAGTTTCATTGGGGAGACGCTATGTTGTATTTGCTTAATAGCTTTTGGCCAGAATCATATCGGCGTCGAGTAGACGATACGGTGTGTTGGCTTTTGTTTTCGATTTTGCTGTACTCCTGCTCTGCCTTTGTGTTCCGTTTGGTTTCATTGGAGTTGCTCTGAATTGATTTTCTGTTTATTTGTGTTGCTCTGTGTTGCTTTTGCTTTTTTGCCATTTATTCTCTACAATTCTCATGTTACCCTATGTGGGTTCAATCCCTTTTGCTTTGTATTTTTCCTTAATCATAAGGTCTTGAGGTTTTGGTAAATGGTAATAAGAATTGGGGTGACATGAGGCTCTTTTATTGTTGTTCTTAAATGCTGAATTAATGTAAGAGTTCTAGCATATTTGATAGTTTGATTGTGGCTTAGCCAAATTTATAGAAATTAAGCTTAAAAACGTCAAAAGGGTACTAACCAGATTGCATCAAAGAAGAATACAATTTGAAGTCTAATGTCTCAATGTATTTTATAAATAACATACTATTACAAGCAAGACAAACTAATGGGCGTACTACATTACCCTATGAATTTTAATGTATTTCATTGTATTGTTAATTTTTTTTATTTTTTATTTGATTTAATTTTTATGAAGAGTAAACTAAATGTATTGTTAAGTTATTGTATGTCATCTTCTTTGTACATATTGCCATGACTTTTTCTGGAAAATTACATTGTAAATAAAGCTGGATTGTTTCTTCAATTAGAAGTAAAAATGAATTGCTTTGTTGGGAAATTCCATTGTAAGCTAGATTGTTTCTTCAAGATTGCTGGCTTTTGTAAGTTGGGTCCATCATATTAACAAATCTGATTTATTTATTTATTTTTCCATTAATCCTTCTTTTGCTGCTATGGATTACCTCCACTTTTGGATGATTCTAAATCACATTATGTGACTAAGATTGGTTTGAAAATTTTGCTAATAAAAGGGATTGGTATGTTACTAGGGATAAAGTTTAAAATTTCATTGATAGTATTCCCCCTCACCCCTGGTATTGAGTCCATTTTTTAGGGCTTTTGCTACTGGAATAAGCATTAAGTTATGTTTTAATATTAAGGTATATTTTTATACTTTTTTGGTATCATTTTGTTATTTAGCATTGGAGTATTTTTGGTTAAGATAGAAGTGGGATTAATTTATGATTGTGTACGAAATTTGTGAGGACTTTCTTAGTGACTTCTCCTCCACTATAGAGTTACGTATATTTTTTGTATGTACCCTTGGTCTGTCTGATTGGAAGCCTTTTATTCTGGTTTTTCTTGGGTTTGAAAGGTGGTTTGGTCTAGTAACATACACATTGTTAATTATCTTATAATATGCATCTTAAAGTTTGATAGGCTTTGTATTTTGGATGATGTATGTCACATTGTTGGGCTCTTATTTTTTTTAGATAATTTGCAGTTGGTTCATTGTGATAACTTTTTTTTTCCTCCCTCCAATCTTTATCTTATCATTTTTTTTCCTTCCTCGTGTCAAAGCTAATTGATTGTATTAAGTGGAATCTACAACTGTATAGGAACCTTGCTCTTCTATAGTTTTAGAGTTAAGATGAGGACGGGTTCCATGTGCTTTTCCATCTTGCAAGTTCCTAGATGCAGAATCCCCACATTAGCTACTTTTTGAAGGGAAAGCTTCCACAGTTTGAGTAGGACTGACAAAAACAGTTCTAGCTTTAGGCTACTTGGTTCTAATATCTATGGGCTTGAGAGAGGTTATAATAGGAAATGGACTCGAAGTCTTGTATTTACAAACGCGGAGGAAGGAAATAAAACCCCCCAGCAAAGCAAACTGAGCAACATTGGGCATGAGATTTTTACATTGAGTGGTTTCAAAAAGTGATACATTTAGTGTAAATGAGATAGAGATTAGTCAATTTCACAATACTGAATACTATGAATCATAAGATTCACTTCCTATAAATTATTGAAATAAAACAAAAAATATATATATGACTACACGGTAGAGAAATATAAGAGAAAAATTAATTACCTTCAAAAGAATAATCTACGGTATGATTGTTTTTATTGTGAATTTCTTAGTGTTTTGGATTTGAATACTTATAGATGATTTACTTTTATTTATTTATTTTATGAATAGATGATTACATAATAATGGGTGAAAAGTTTCATGAATTTCATAACTTGGGTGTCCGTATAATCTAATATATTTGTTTTGTTAATCACTATAAGGGTTGTTAACAAATTTTCTCTGTATCATTGCAGCTTTTTAGGATTGTAAGCTTTTTCTTTTCCTTTTTCTTTTTGTTTTGCAATTGAAATTTCGCATCAAGATTAAGATTCGATGTTGTTTTTATGAGTATAACTTATGAGTTGAATTGGTTTTAGAATTTGAGATTCCCATCTACTATCGATCATGCATTATTATTTGACTAATATTTTTTTGACTTTCTATTTCATAAACCTGTAGCCATTTTTCTCTTTTAAACTTTTTGGTTATAAAATTTTCTCTAATCTCATGGTTTAATTCATTGTGGTTCCTAGTAATGGTAGATTTGGTATTTGAAATTGTCTTGCAAGTTTTAGTTCGGTGTGATTCATTGTGGTTCCTAGGAGCAGCAGATTTGCTATTTGAAATTATCATGTAAGTTTTAATTGCATAAAGTCAGATTTTGGACGCTATATGCTTAGTTCGGTGGGATATTGGACGCTATATGCTTAAATATATTACATTAATTAAGTTTGAATATATGTAGTAGAAGTATGATAACTAAGTTTATGTTGGATGCAAAGTTCATTAATATGTAAAACGATCTCGCGCATTGCGTTGGTTAAACACTAATATATATATAATAGTAAAAAAGTTTGACTTTTTATTGACCACTCCTCATTGCGCTACGTGGTTACATAAATTATTGTCACACGTCTACGTTTATAAACGTCGAAACATTGTATCTTTTTGGTTTTGGCCATTTATGTGAAACGTTTTGATTTTCTTAATACCATTGCTATTCAATTGTCTGTATTAATTTAGAGACACAATGTTCTGTCTCTTTGGTAGAAGTTACAAAATATATAACTAAAAATTGTTACTTTTTGTTGAACATGCCACGTCTAACTTCTGCAAATGTGACTAAAAAAAAAAATCCCCAAATTAAGTAATGCAAGGTTTTGCCTGGCTTTCAGTTTTTAGTTTTTAATTTTTTGTGTTTTATAGTCCTTCCCACAAAAATAAAACACTTCTCTTCTCCCTATCATTGCGTACGTTCTTCTCCTTTTCTCTGCCTATCTCTGTACTTTATTTCCTACAATAACTTATAGAGGCTTTTACTTCATAAAAGTTTTGCCCTATTTTGCGTAAATAAATAGAAGCAAGCAAAGTTTCAAAGCAAGTCCAAAGGTCAGATCCCTTCTCTCATGGAGTTTTTGCATTGAATTACATGGGTGCACTTTGTGCATTGTGTTTTGACAAAGTTCCAGGAAAATTAATCTATAATAAGATTTTCTTTTTTCAAATGATATATTAATCTGTTTTTCCTAAACTGACAGTGCCTTGTGGAAATAATGATCAGTTGTCATCTATACTCTAATATTTAACCAAGAAAGATTTTGCACCTTGTCACATAGTGATGATAATGATATCTTGCTCTTCGTCTTTGTCTACATAAACGATAAAACTAAAGAAAACTTTGTACCTTTTAAGTGGGATTAAAGACAAACTACAGACATTTTTTCCTAAACAAGCATTCGTTTCTTCATGGTCATTGGCTCTATTTTAGTTACACTAAGAATGTGTTACATTAATGAAGATAAGAGAGAAAATTATCTTCCACAATTTTGTACGTTTGGAAAATTTCAGAGTTGAATATGATTTTGGCCCATAATTTGTCATATATACCTAGAGTTGAGAAGAAGGTTCCAAATGAACATGAACCATCATTTATACCCAAAGGATTATGACCCTTCAATAAGCATCTTTTCAGTCAATAGACACTTTTTCATTCAATAGACACATTTTCGGTCAATAAGCATATTTTCATTCAATAGACACATTTTCATTTGATAGGCACCTTTTGGTATATTTAATATGAAGGGTTATGCCCTTTCAATAGGCACATTTTGGCATATATATTTCAACCTATCTTATATATATTCTCATATATACAACACAAACTAAACTAGAGACACATCATTCTGTCTCTTATCTTTTCGCACGAAAAAATAATAAATAAAAAAAATTACTTCCTTTAGCCTAAGTGATAAAATTTTGTGATATTTCTTTCAATATATATATATATATATATATATGTTTAATTTCATACATTTTGCTTACTACTCTGACTAAAAAATAATGATTTTGTTTCCTAAAACTCATCCAATAGCTATTTTTATGCATCGCACGGCTTAGTGACTAGTGTGTGTATATATATATCCCAATGAAAATGTGAAACCAAAAAGCAAAGTTCCCACTGATGGTATACATAGTGTAAGCGAGCTCTAAGATCACATCTTATCTATATTCATGATTTTATAACTTTGGCTTTGTTCTAGAATACGTACAATGGCAACCTAGGACTCTATATATAATTCCAAATGAAAACAAGGTGGGAAAAGTAGGATTTAAGCACTAACATAATAGTGTAAATCATTTCCTAAGAAAATACCCCTTTAAACGATTTACACATCCTTAACATTTTCCATGATAAAATTCTAAACCTTTAATTCTTTGTTTCTAACAGTGAGAAATCACACCTTGAACAATTTGGTTGCCTCTTCAATTGTATGTGTTCTAAACTTCAAGTGGAAAAATACACATCCTAGCTTCTTTAGTGATGAAACCTTCTTATGAAAATCCTAATTTATCTCTTCCTCTACCTTATATTTAACGCATCAGAGATGTGGGCTCAGTGGGGTAGTGGGTTGCAATTACAAACAAAAAATACTTATGACCCATCAAAATTTTATATATATATATATATATATATATATATTATAATATTATATAATACAATATAATAGCCTCAAAGGATATATGGGGTATTACAATACTTTTGCTACATTCGGTGAGATTTTTTTTTTCTTCATATTTGGTAGTTCCATCGTCACATTGGGCTATACTAATATCATATATGACCGCAGTTTTGTCACATTCGATGATATCCTAATTTTTTTCTCACATTTGATAGTTTCAACGTCACATTGGGTATCACCAACATGACATCTGATTGTACTTTTGTCACATTTGTGGCACCATCATTTTTATTTATTTTTATCACATTTGATAGTTTCATTGTTACGTTGGACTATACCAACATTACATGTGATCATACATTTGTCACATTCGATGGTTCCTTTTTTTTTTTTTTCCCTCTCACATTTGATGGTTCCATTTCACACAAAGAAGTACCAACATCATTTTGAATCGGACTTTTGTTACATTTGTTGGTACCCTTATTTTTTACTCACATTTGACGATTCCATTGTAACATCATGCAGTACCAACATGAGATCTGATCATACTTTTATCACATTTTGTAGCACCATTTTTTTCTTCACATTTTACAGTTCCATTGTCACATTATTCAATATGAACTAAGGACGGAGGGAGACTTGGATGTTGGGGGGCAATGCTCTCCCCCCGCCCCCTTTTACCCAAAATTTTTTAAAAATATTATTATATATGAAAGTTCAAATAGCATGTAAAACTCTAATGAATGTTTAGACCCCCAATTCCAAAATTACCAACATAAGCTTATACACAAACAATATATGTGCGGAATGATGAATATAAGCTAAACCCAAATTGATAACACACTCTAAACCATAATTAATTACAAACACAGTAGCAATTAAAAGGTAAAGAGTAAGGGATGAGAGATGCAAACACAAAGATAACACGGCGATGTGTTATTGAAGAGGAAACCGAAGTACTCGGCAAAAAACCTCTTTGCCATCTTTCAAGCGGTCAATAATCCACTAGAGAATGTAGTTAGGATACATGAATAGTTGGGATACATGCATAGTTGGGATACATGCAGAGTCAAGTACACAACATTAGGTATGAAATATAAATAAAAGACATAAAACACAAGAAACACAATATTAAATAAGCTTGCTACAGCTGCTTTTCTTGTTGCTCTTGCTGTTCTTGCTCTCCCCCTTCAATCTAGCTCTCTCTTCCCCTATCAAGACACTCCCTCGTAAGTCATCTCCCCCTTTTTGTTACGAAATAGCTAATCCTCATTTTCCTCGAGCTTCCTTTGGATTTGGTCCAATAAGGTTTGGAGAGGTGTGAATTTTGTATCAAACTGGGTGTGGTGAGAATGCATGAGAGATGCTAGACCAGAGACTTTGGTGCTAAGGTCTTGCATAGAGGAAAGGATGTTGTCCAACTTCTCATCATTTGATTGTGAACTAGATTGTGCACCACCTTGAGGAGCATTACATTTTTGCTTAACCCCCTTCTTGTTGTGACCAATGCTAGCATGCAGAGTTCGAATGTTGATAGGACTAGGTTGAGGGTAGGGATACTCATCTTCCGTTGGATGAACACCTTTGAGCTTCAATATTTTTGAAATGAGGTAGCAAAAAGGAACGCAATTTCTTAAGGCAATTCTTTCAGCAATTTTGCTTAAAATATGGAATATATAAGAGCAAATATCAATTTCTTCTTCATTAACCAGGTCATGAAGGAACAAAGCTCTACCAAGATTCATGTATCCAGTGTTGGGGAGAAAGAGTAGAGGTTGTGGAACATGAGTGTTGTGAATACCCTCAATTCAGAAGATAGTGATAAAACGCTAATTGATTTCCCATTGGAAGAGAATTCAAAGTTTACTCCTAGAGTTTCCCAAAGCAAATCCTCTTCTAGATACAAGTCATCATACATCGGTGGCTTTGGGAACATTGGCTGTTGATGCGCAAGATATCTAGAAGATAGGTTGGCATCACCGTGAAACTCCTTCCTAGAACCCAACACTTCAGCTCATCTCCTTCTGAAATAGCATTTGTATAAAATTCCTTGACCATATTTTCATATGGTTCCTCAAAGTTGGTTAAAAGAAAGTTTCAATCCTTGGTGGTGAACCATTTCAGAATGTTTGTATTAAGAAGAGAGGCTTGATCCACCACCCTTTCTACCAACATGGGGGCATTCCTGAAGTAATTGTCATATCTTTGAGCTACTGCATAGGATCTAAACTTCTTAGTATCATAAAAACTTGCGGATGACCGAGTCTTCTTGGACTTAAGGTGAAGTTGTCAAGATCGATCACAGGTTCTTTACCCTTGCTGCCACTTCCTTTTATATTTGATTTCTTGAAGGGAGACATCAAAAAGCTGTAACATGTAATATTGAAGAGCAAGAGAAAGAACAACAAACTTGATTAGCAACAAGTTAGTCCCTAAGAAGAGATTTTGAATTAGCACTCTAAAAATATACACACACACACACACACACCCACACATAGGGGAAAACAAAGAAAATTGACATGTGACAACCTGAATCTTCAAGACATGGTGAAATCATGACAATAAGCACTCAAACATGTCAAAATGTGTGTCTGTGTGCGTGTGTGCGTGCGCATTAGATGCAAAAGTGTGCAACCTAGGGCAAAGTGCAATCCACATAACCAAATGATGTTTCAAAAACAATGAAACATGATTTTCCCAAGAGCCTTTGTAGTCCATGAAATCCACAGAAATACAAGAGAATGTTAATGAAACATTTTATCATGAAAATGATATGGACAACACAACACAACCATGGTATAATGCACAATATTGAAGATCAAGCATGGAAAACATGTTGAGTAGGCATTATATGAATAGGATCAACAAAACCCATGTGGAAAAACTCAACAAAAAACATCATTAAGACCATATTCAAAAATCAAAATTTCAAATCACATCACAAACACAAAATCCAAGAATTCTAGGGTTAGAAAATATGAAATACTTTTGAAATCAAAAGAAACCCATACCTTTTCTTGAAGATTAACGAAAAATTGATGAAGAAAATGAAGGTTTTGTGAGTGAAAAATGGAGGTTTTGGAAGAGGGAGAGGCAGACAAGGCAATGAACAGTCTCGAGATACGGGGGAAAAATGAAAGTTTTAGAAAACTACCTTGAAAATAACCCTCACTGCGCAAAACATGCATTTTTAGCTACTGGATTGAGTTGCGAACAAGTCGCCAAGTCAAGCCGCCAAAAACCCGTGTGACAAATTTTTTAAAATTTGTTTAAGTATTTTTTGCGACTAAAGGTCCACCCGCGAGTAAGTTGTGAAGGGAGTCACAAATCATTCTAAGTAAACTCGTGACTGGAGTTTCCACTCACGAACCAGTCGCCAACATGAGTCACAAAGATGACAAAAACCCAGAAATTTTGAAAATTTTCTAAGTCTTTTTCGAGACTAAAGGACTTGACCAGCTAGAGAGTTGCGAAAGCTTTTGAGTAAGCTCGCGATTGAGGGCTTGCAACTGGGGGCTCACGACTGGCTTCATCCGCGAGATAGAGTCGCCAAAACAGAGTTGAACAGTTTTTGAAATTTTTGAAAATTTTCAAAACAAAAACACTTTCCAAAAACTATTAAAACGCTCAAAAATCTTTTTGTCTTTGATCAACATATGATTGAGCATGTGCAACACATTTAACCAAGTATAACCACACAAATGAATAAGGCATTCATTGAATATAGACATGTGTGATGTGTGTGGATATCAAATGTGAGATAGTCCTTAGTCTAATGTGAAGCTTCAAAGATCAATTCAACCAAGATATACACAATTAGTACTGGATAGAGTGACCAATCTTCATTATAGAAGTATGCAAATATGACCTCCCACAAAGCTTGATTACATAACTTTAAAGCTTTTCATTTGACCTCATATACATCATAACATTTGATTATTTTGAATCAATACATCTCTTTTTGAGATTGATACTTGAAATTTTTGATATTTCAATTTGATGAACAAGTCTTTGGCTTTTTGGGGCATAATACATTTTCATAAAAGTCGCTTTCCCTTTCTCCTAGTCAAATACTAGTATGTGCGATGGCTTTTGCAGCTCAATATCTCTTTTCATTTTGAGATTTACATTGGTTGAGCTCTTTAATCAAAAAAATAAAAGGGTGGAATGATATATAGCACAAGTCTATGCAAGTCTTAAGATCAACAAAACCATAAACTAATTATTCATGATAAGTTTGAAGATCTATTTACAATAGTCACATAGATGTCAAATTTTTCCTGCAAAGATAGGAGCGCAAAAAGAACAAGCTACACTCATAAGTGCACAAAGCCATTTGTACGAAGGTACAAGGCAAAACATGCGTGTGACATAACACATTAATGCCAATCAAACTTTTTGGATTTTCTACTTTTTATATGTTTTTGGATTTTTGACACAAAAACAAGTAAAGATTAATAAAAAGAAAGTAAAAACATTCAAAGCATATAGCAAACAAACAAAAATTTTCAAAACAGAGAACACAACCAATCAATGTCACATTACATAGGAAGTATTAATGCATGGACATGTTATAGTGCTTATGCATGTGTATCCCTCTTCACCCACACGGCACGTGCATTTGGGGTGATATCCTTAAAGGATTGGGTACTTGTCTTACAATTTTCAAACTTGAGGTTGAAATTTGCGAAATAGGTGGTGAATGCTTCAATCATCTTCATCACATCCCTCACTCTGGGATCACTTTCTTGAATTTTTGATTGCATAGTATTCCAATTCCCTTTCCCATTTCTTGGTCATCTTGACCTTTGAGCACTTGCATTCTTTAATGTTTAAAGCTTATGGTAATTAGGTCTAGTGTGTCCTTGAATTCCACATTGATGGCAGTAATGTTGAGTTATTGGACCTCTTTGTGACGTTGGGAGTGATTTCCCTTTAGCCTTAGTTTTAAGTATTGATTGGGTAGGAGGCTTTTTCAAAAACCGTTGGTCAGTCACATTCCACTTCTTCTCAAACTTCACTTTCTCAACAGCTGAAGTTGCTACCATCGGTTCCTTAGCTTTCACAAACTTTATGTCCTTGGACATATTTGCACTCAAGCTGCTCTTTCGGATGTATCCCAAACTGCTCTTGTTAGAAAAGGGCTTTTGATGTGCAAGAACTTCATCAAGCTTTTTAGAGGAGACCCAGTCTACTTTAGCATTAGCTTGAATCACTTCAAGCTCAAGAAACTTGATCTTTGAGTAGGCTTCGGTTAGCTCTTCGTTCAGCGTCTCAACTTCACATTTCGTCTCCTTGTACTGCACTACAATACTTCTATAATCTTGCTCTGCTTTCTTCATTTTCTTAATAGCTGCTTTAACCACTTTTGCATATTCACCGGTCTTCTTAAGGGGGGAATTGTAGGTTTCATGCAGTCCCACTGTTCTTTCATCTTCCTCATCATCAGATTCTTCTACTATCCCTATCGACTCCAAATCGGTGTGGTCACCAAGCTCTTCCACTAACACACTCAATTCATCTGATGATTGTACGGGAGCAATGGTCATAAATGCGAAGTAGTTTCCCTCTCCATCACAGCTTTCTTCTGAGTCTGAATTAAAGGAGTTTGTGTCACTAAGAGTAGTGGCATACACTTTACCCTTCCCTCTCAAATAGTTCAGACACTCCTTCTTGAGATGTCTATGACCATTGCATTCATAGCACGTGATTCCTTGAGAGGATTGAGAATCCTTCCTATCTTTCTTTTTGAAATCCTTCTTTCTCCTTCCAAGAATTTGGGAATTTTTCCTTTTTAGCAAACTTTCCATTCTTTTTGACTTCAAGAACTTTCGGAAATTCTTAACAAGATACACCATATTTTTTTCGACTTCATCCTCATCTGATGAGTCTTGAGCTTCCACTCTCTCATTGATTGTCTTTAGTGTGAGAGATTTGCTCTTCCTTTGTGATGGTAGAGACAGCTCATAGGTTTGAAATGAGCTAATAAGTTCTTAAACTTTGATCTCATCAAGGTCCTTACTCTCTTCAATGGCAGCAACCTTTGCACGGAAGCTCTCTGGTAGTGATCGTAGTATTTTTTTTACAATCTTAGAGTCATCTATCTTTTCCCCTAAGTTAAATTTCCCAATTACCACCTCATTGAGTTTCCTATTAAATGAGTCAAATGACTCGTCTTCACTCATCTTTAGCTCTTCGAAACGTGTGGTAAACATTTGAAGCTTGGTGTCCTACACCATTTTGGTTCCCTCATATGTCGTTTCCAAAATTTGCCACGGCTCCTTGGCAATTGTAACAGGAGAAATCTTGTGAAATTTCATCAGGAGAAACACCATAGAAAATAACATTTAAAGCCTTGCTTAGCATTAACTGCCAAAAGAGCTGCCTTATCTCATGTGGATTTGGCAACCTTTGGCCTAGGCCATCCAATATCTATAGCATCCTAAACACTCTCATCAATAGAACATAGGAATGCCCTCATGCAGACTTTCCAAAATGCATAGTTGCTTCCATCAAAATATGAAGGAGCATGAAGAGATTGAGATAGATTCATCTCAAAAGGGGTCAAGGATCGTACTTAGGTAATTCAACCACAAGAACTGCACCTACTCTAATACCAATTGAAAGTTCAAATAGCGTGTAAGACTCTAATGAACGTTTAGGCCCCCAATTCCAAAATTACTAACACAAGCTTATATGTAAACAATATATGTGCGGAATGATGAATATAAGCTAAACCCAAATTGGTAACACACTCTAAATCATAATTAATTACAAAAATAGTAGCAATTAAAAGGTAAAGAGTAAGGGAAGAGAGATGCAAACACAAAGATAACATGACGATGTGTTATCCAAGAGGAAACCGTAGTACTCTGCGAAAAACCTCTTCACTGCCCTTTAAGTGGTCAATAATCCACTAGAGAATGTAGTTGGGATACATGAATAGCAGAAGACCCTCCAAGCCTAATTTACCTAATAGACCTAAGCCCTCCAAGCTTTTTGCTCCAACAGGGTTACGCTAAACCCTGTCTTCTCTAGCTTATCGGATCCCGTAATAAGCCTATTGCATCAATCGAATGAATTGGTCCCTTCTGAACTGCTTCCCAAGCACCAAAACACCTCCTCACTGATATGGGTATGGTGAGATAATGATTTGGCTAAATTTATCTCTCAAGGATATGACGTTGGAGAGGGTGAGAGTAGAGGAATTTGGGAAATCAAAGGATGAAGATTGTGGATGAGTCAATCTTGTTTTTCTCTAGGGTTTCTCTCTCAAAATTTTCTCTAGAAGCTCTCTACATTTCGTGGGTATAAGGGTATTTATATTAAGGTGTATGAGGAATGTCAAACGTTAGTTTTCATCCAAACAAGGCATTCTAGCGACTTGACCTCATGACTGGAATGAGTCACGAGTTTGAGTTGCGAGTTAACTACCTGGTCAGACTGGAAGTTTTGTCCTATAATGCTCTAGCTGTCATGACCCTTTAGCTACCCTGCATGCTCCACACGTGTGTCAACTTTGGCAACTTGCTAGTTACGAGCCAGTCGCAAGATCTAGTTACGAGTCTCTTCTTGAGTGCACACATTTGAGGTTTCTTTACACTCTCTCACACACTACCCTTACATAATTCCCACCTAAATATAGGGTAACTAATTACTAAATTATAAGCAAATTTGGCATGGAATAAGGCCAACACTTGATTTAATAAATTCAACCTTATAATATACACAAGTACCAATTTTAGCAATTTTGTTCCATAAAATTACACTTTTACATCCTTAAAAATATTATTGATTCTTTTAAGAGTATGCTAAAGCTACAAAATTTTCTACAATAATTTTATGAAACTTTTGAGATAGTAAATTTTTATTAGTTTACATTTGGGCCCACCACCAATATCACTTTTTTACTTACTAATAATCATTCACCACAAAATCAATTTGTAACTAAAAATGGAAAAAATACCCCTTGAAACCCTCTAAAATTACCGAAATACTCTTAGAACCTAAAAAATGACCAAAATGACCCTGAAACCTAAAAAAAGATTGAAAAAATGAATGTAATGCCCCCAAAACCAAAAAAAATGACTGTAGTAATGCCCCTGAAGCCTAAAAAATGGCTAAAAAGTTCTATATCAAGAGAGGCGATAAAGTATCCAAAATATGTGTCTTTCACACAAAATTCAAAAGAACAAACTAGCACTCAAGATTATTTTTTTCATTAATTTTTTTTAAAGACCTTTTGCATTTTAATTTTAGTAACATTTTTAATACATACATGCAACAAACAAAGAAGCCATTGGTTGACTTCCTCATATATTGCAACATAAGCTTTGGAACCTCAACAAATTTTCACATCACCAATATTATTTATTTAAGTTTTATTTTTAAAAAAATGCCTCTTTCCCTCTTTCATTTTCGCATAGCTCAAATGCAGAACCTTCACCTCCCACCTCTCTCCCTGACGTAGAGCCTTTCACCTGTCACCTCTCCCTTCCTGTTAGTCACCTTAAACCCTTCTCTGTCCATGGCTTTCATAAGCTATAGTTTGTGGACAAATTAAAACAAAAAAGATTCACATTGCAAAATCCTTCAAATCATAAGAAAATTTGAATTTAGTTTCATTTAAAAAATACTATATTACATAGAAATAGTCATTACATACATGAAAGCTATTGCATATCCTTGCACCTCTCATAAACACTGAGCACTAAACTATCAGTCCATAATCTTTACATCATTAACATTAAACACTTAGCCAAGCAAGATACAATTTTAAGTACACTTTGTACTTTTGAAATTATAACCATCACAAAAAGGATTGTTGTCCTTGCTTAATTGATTGGCATTTCCCCTAGGTTGATGCTTAGGCTAGTAAACTTTGGCCATTTGAACGTATAACCATCACATGGAGTACGTTGGTTGCATTTCTCCCAATTCTTTTCTACCATCTTTCTTTACGACTAGTTATTTTAGAGATTACAAGTCTTACAATTCCAATTGAATGTCAAGGCTACAACTTGTAACACGCATGATCTCTTAAATCTGTTTTAGAAAAATTAGAACTACAAAGAAAAGTTCGTTAGAAATACATACCAATTATGTTGACTAGAAAAGAGAGAGAGAGAGAGAGAGAGAGAGAGAGAGAGAGAGAGAGAGAGAGAGAGAGAGAGAGAGAGAGAGAGAGAGAGAGTTCATTAGAAATGCTTTTAATCTTTGAACCAAAGGTCTTGAAAATATATCTTTCAACAAACTTCCGGATGGCATTCCTCCTTGGATCCTATTCTATCCTAAGTGTGAGTCATTTTCCCAAGCATATAACAATAATAGAGGAATTGTTCTTAAAAGATAGCATTCATCCATAGTTCTTCAAACTGCACATGTTCATGTTCTTATTTATTCTATTTCATGTCCTCTAGGTTACAAATTCCAAATTGGCAATAAAAACTACAGAGTGGCCTACTGGGCCTTGATTTAACCAATAGTATATAATGTGTAAATTTTAGTTTTGAGACCATGATATATTTGAAGCAATAGTAGAGCTTTAGGCAACAACTAACCCCAAGTCAGCATATGAATTGTTAATGGAATGGCACTACTTCCATTACTTCTAACAAATCTGCACTTTCCAAGGCTGTTTCTCTACATTTACTTGCTCACTGCA
The DNA here is from genome assembly GCA_032878915.1 of Castanopsis chinensis. Taxonomy (NCBI): domain Eukaryota; kingdom Viridiplantae; phylum Streptophyta; class Magnoliopsida; order Fagales; family Fagaceae; genus Castanopsis; species Castanopsis chinensis. The sequence goes on along the minus strand of JAVQMG010000130.1, from coordinate 1,853,074 downwards.
TTTCCTAGTTGTAGCATCAATGCTTGCCTCTTCCTTACACTTTCCAACAATAAAACCTTGTTGTGATCTTTGCTTCATATTTTCAACACTCCCCCTTAAGAGCAAAGCTCTTGCTTCTTGGTTCTGCATTGTATGTTCAAGATATTGAATGCAATGAGCAAAGATTTTGATTGTCCCTAGCCTTCTTAGCAGCCTTAGAAAATCATCTTCTCCAAGTGCCTTAGTAAAGATGTCTGGCAATTGATTCTTAGATGATACATAGAAAGTCTTGATTGTGGCATCCTGAATTCTATTTCTAACTATATGGAAATCTGCTTTAATGTGTTTGGACCTTTCATGAAACACTGGATTGGAAAATATGTGTAGAGCTACCTAGTTGTCACTAAACATTAAAGCTGGCTTATCATGTGTAATATGTAAATCCTTAACAAGTATAACAGCCAAGTCAATTCACAAGTTGTTGCCATAGACCTATATTCTGCTTCTACAGATGATCTTGACATCAAATTCTACTTTTTTTTATCTCCAAGACACTAGGGCATTCCCTAAAAACACGCAGAATACTGTGAGTGACTTTCTAGTATCAAGGCACCTTGCCCAGTCTGCATCATAGTAAGCCTTAAGCTGCAAATCTAATTGTAGAAGAAAAAATAGTCCCTGCCCTAGTGTGAACTTATTGTACTGCAAGATTCTAGTGGCTACCCTCATATGAGGTACTCTGGGTTATGATAAAAATTGACTAGGCCTATGAATAGTACAAGTGATATCTGGTCTGCTTAAGGTTAAGTACATCAATTTCCCCATTAGTCTCCTATATTGACCAACATCCTTAATCAACTCTCCATCACCTTTAGATTGTTGGGGTTTATGCCCTAAAATCCAATTTATTGGCATGTTATAAGTAATTAAATTGTTTAATTATATGAGATTATTTATAGATGGACTAATCAGACATTATCTTAGTCCATGAGATGCATAGTATGTGATTTATGTGATTTAATCATAGAAGATATGAATCACAAGTTCTTTGTAAACTCAAAATTTTAGTTTGTAGTCGGTGATGAAATTGAGCATTTTATCTGCGAAGAATATAACATACAAACTAAGATGATTTGTCTTGATCATGGAAGTGGAGACTTCTAGTTGATATGTTGATATGTTTTAAGAGTTAAGATGTATTTAATTGGATCGCCGTGAGATTTATTATTCTCCTAAAAACTATCAAATAAATAATAAATCTCATGACTTCTATTTACATTAACTCTAAATCCTGAGATAATAATGAACTTGATCATGAGGTGTAGGTTGTTTTGATATATCAGGAGTGAGATCTAAAGTCACGATTAAAACCTCAATATGTTGGGCAGTCACATTTAATGTCGATGGAACATATATTCTCAAGATGGAATTCATAATCTCTTAACGGAGATATAAAATATTCCCTTGAAATAAGTTTAATGTGTTTGGTTATTTAAAGTGTTGGGCCCAACCACTTTAGTAAGGAGTTACTAATATATATATATATATATATATATATATATAAAAGATAAAAGTAACTTACAACACTATCTCGGCCAAAAACAACACTTATGGCTCTGATACCAAAAGGGGGTAAGTTACAGGCTATGTGCGGAAGGGCCGGCTGAGGCCATGTGGTTTACAAAATAAAAGGCCGGTTGAGGCCATTGGATTACAAAAGTAAAACTGGTTGGAGAATTATAGATGTAAACTAGGGTTGCCATTACAATGCTAAAATTTCTAAAGAGGAGGCAAAGCTGAGAAAAGAGTTTGAGAGTGCTGGGTTCTGAGCTCTGGTTTTTCTCCCCATTTTTTCTCCTGCCTTGAACTGAGTCCTTGGCTGCCTTAAATAGACTGGAGGGGGCCTTGGATTCAGTTGGAAATTGCTGGAATCACGGAGCTGGAATCACGGAAGGTAATTTGCTTTTACTGCAGGTGAATTTCTTTTCCACCGAAAGCAAACAGTGATTCTGAATGATTGTGTCGGGTACTGTTCAGTGAATAGTAACTTTTACTGTTCATGAATAGTAGCTTGTCCCCTTGCTTTTCTGAATACTGTTCAGCCGTGATGATTGTTACTGTGGGTGAACAGTGGTCTGTCTGGCTGGTGCGGGTACTGTTGAAACAGTGCTGGTGCTGTTTGAATAGTAACCAGATTGGGTTTCTGAGCAGTTGCTGGTTCTGGTCAGAAAGGTTCTGGCTGTGAGGGCTTAATCTGTGGAAGCTGCGTCCGATGGATATCCATCATAAGGATTCCACTCCGGATCATTTCCATCTTCATCATGCTCATGATAGATGGCATACTTGTTGCAGATTCCGCAGTAGATTAATGGTTCATAGTCTGGTTCCTGAGTAGTAAACAGGCTAGGATCATGCAGTCTTACTCTCTGAAGATTTGGGATTGCTGTGGAGTGAGGCTTGGTTGTAAATACAGAAATTCTTCCTATATTGCCTATGTGATGGTAATCTCTCCATAGTTCCCTGGCTTTTTCAATGATCTCGTTGTTGAAGTAATTCCTCCAACAGCTGGCTAATGCATAAGGACTGCTAAAGGATAAATACGAGCTACCCTCATTCCAGGGCCCCTGATGGGTGTATCCATTGATGAGGATCAAGTGTCTGGAAGGTTGGACATTCATCCAATTTTGTCTGTCCCATTGTGGGAGAGTACTCCAACACCTAATAGAAACGAATGGACTGTTGATCTTGGCTACAACTTGCTGAATAATTTGAGGAAATTGGTTGATCTGATCATGGCTTGTCAGCTTAATTAACCTTATGAAGCCATACTCAAACATTTCAGATAACCAGGTAGAATCGTTTTGTGAGTCTACAGCCTCATCTTCATAATTTATGAGAAGTCCTGGGAAAGGATGCTCTTTCTCATGTACTCTTAGACTGTTTCCAAAGTAATCTTCCCACTTTGCTTGGATGAAGATATCAGTGGTGTCATTTGAGTCATCACCATATACTGGGAATGTGGTAGTGACTAGTGTTTTGAAGTGCTCAAACCATTTGCTGGATGATTCGAACATTGCCTTGGATCCCAAAATACTGGATTGTATCTCAGGAGGCAAGTTGGCAACAGCACTTCTTATGATAGACTGAACGTTAAGGCTAAGTCTAGCATAATCAGTACCCATGATGGTCATTTTATCCATGGAATGGATATCCTCTTTGCCAGAGAGTTGACCAGTAATAGATTCTTTTCCTTCCTCAAGGTTTACTAGATGGATTTCTAGGGCTTTGAGGGTTCTTTGGAGAAGAGTATTGTTGTTTTGGGTGAAGGCCATCTGAAGGTTATCAAGGATGAATTTAGTGGACGCTGGTAGATTAGTATAGGCTCCGTTTCTAAATTGGTATTTCCTGGATAGGACTTCATGTAAAGCTATGGTTTTGTTTCCACTGGAATAAATTACTTTTGCTAAGATAGATTTCTGAAGGGAGGTTGCTTTTCTGGAGGGCTTTGATCCAGAAGAAGCGCCTTGTTCAAAATTTTGACTTGCTGAGGAGGCTTTTTTCCACATACTTGTGGTATTGGAGATTATTTGCTCTTTTTCCTGCCAAGAGAGATTTGGACAATTTATAGTTTGAAAATACTTATGTATAAATCTTTTTTGTTCAAATGCTGAATTTGATGTAAAAGCAATGTTTTCATGATAGATGCATGATGGGGTATAAGGATTATTTTGTGGATAAGATGAATCAAGGTTCTCTGCTTGATTTGGAATGTCTTGGGTGCTGATAACACTGAGGTTTTTGGAGATGGAGACTTTCTGGAGGGTGCTTACCTCTCTTGGATCTGGACAATGAAGAAACTTAAATCTGACTGGTTGATCAAAGGGGTGTGTGATGATACCTTTGCTATCTGTGATGAAGGGATACAACAGACACATAAAAGGATTCCCCAAAATGACACTGTCTGTCATATTTTTGACAAGGACAAATGGGGTTTTGAAGTATGTGTTGCCTTGGTGGACATATGCTTCAGGGATTTTAAACTCAATTTGCATCTTTCCGCCATTTGCAGAGGTTAACCTATCCCTAGTTTTGTGGAAGTACTTAGTGGGGATAAGCTCTTCTTGAATGCAATTAAGGTCGGCTCCTGAATCTATTAGGGCCACAACTTCAAATTCAAATTCTTTGCTGATGGCAATTCTGACCTTAGAATGCCATTTTTGGAAATTAGTCTTGTTGATGGTTTCTAAAAATCTTTCTGGCGGTTCATGTTCTAACTCGGCTGTAGGGTTAACTGTATCATCAAATTCTATTTCTTCATTCTGGAATGAGGGGCCTTCCTTATTGTGAGAAATAGTTTCTAGATGCTGGATTCTTTGGTTGAGAAGATTATGGTCAACCCTAAGAATGGTTAGTTCATGCTTGAGGGCTTTGATGTCTGATTGACTGGTTTTGACTTCTTTGTGAAGGTCATTAATTGTAACTTCCTTCTTGGTCTGAGTGAACCTGTTGTAGATTTTCTCTAAGTCTACTTTGGGTTGGTAAGTTTTAGGCTCAGGTTTTCTGGTTTCCTTGGCTAAAGTTTGATGAAACTGACTAAGCTTTTGGGCCTTAGTTATAGGGTCTTCTATGGCTTCTATAAGGTCTAGAAGAAGTTCTTCTTGCTTGCTAAGGGTGTTGATAGTTTTGTTTCGACAACAACTATCCTTACATGGTTTGGGACCATCTGAGCTACTGGTCATGCTGAGAAACTCTTCAGAATCCTCAGAGGATGACTGGTATAGTTGTCGGATTTCTTGGCTACTAGAACTGCTTGTTGACTCTTTGTCTAAATGGTCAAGTTCTAATAACTTAAAAATCTCCTTTTTGCTGGCTTGATCCTGAACTAAAGAATTGATAAGAGACTTTGCTTTAGTCCTACAATCCTTCTTGAAATGTCCTTCTTTCCCACAGTTATAGCATTTTCCTGATGCTTGTGGAATGTTTTTCTTGGTTTTCCTCTTCTTATAGAAATCATTAGTGTTGGACTTCTGCTTTCTATAATATTTGGAGGAAGTCTTTCTTTTATGGAGTTTTCCAGAGGGTTCTTCCTTGGACTTGGATTTTCTTTTGGAGGGGTAAATAGAGGGTAAGCCATATTGGGTACAGAAATGTCCTATCTCGTACTTGGCTTTATTCTTATTTACCTGGCTCTGGATTTTCAAATCTCTGCACATCTTTAAGCCTTCACTTCGGATAGTGCTAGAGATGTCTCCATAGGTTAGGTTATCATAATCTATGATTCCTAAGGGGCTGCAAAGGGTTTCCTTAACCTTCTGACCGAAGAGGGTAGGTAAACCATCAATGAATTTTTCTTTCCAGAAGGGAGAATTACAATCACTTCTGTGCATGACTCTGGTAGTAAAAACATCTTCATACCACCTGTAATCACCTAGGGTTTTACATCTAAGGCTGCTTAATTGCTCATAGATCCTAGATGTGATATTGCTAGGTTTTCCTATGAAGTGTTTCATTATGGTATAGATTAGGGTATTGACACCATCAGGGATACCAACTCCTGGATGCTCCAAAAAGATAGGGAGTCCTTCCTCATTCTTTTGGATAGCATGTTTGATGTCTTCCTTAGATTCCTCTGTCAAGCAGTTGTTCCACCACTGTAAGAGTTTGCCTGTGAATCCTAGGGTCATAAGTTCTATAACTTCTCCATGAGGGAGACCTTCATTCAGATAGTTATTTGCTACCATAGCCATATGTTGGATCTTATTCAGAATTTCTTGTTCTGAAAGTCCATCGATATTCCATTCATATAGCTTGCCTGAGGATACAGAGAATTGGTTGCTAACATTTCTTTCCTCATATTGGAGGTCCGGAGGGGTAGGTCTAGGGTACCAATTCTTGGTTGTCCCAAAAGTTAGGCGCTTAACCTGGAGGTCTTGGAACTGGCTTTCTAACTGTTCTATGTCACTATCTGATTCTTGGGAGGATTGACTAGAACTGCTAGAGGCTGTTTGAATTCCTAAAACCTTGACATGAAGAGGTTTTGTGGAAGAAGAGGTTAAAGGTTCTTTCTTAAGCTCTTCAAGTTTCTGGGTGACTATTTCCAAAGCTGTTTTGTCTTTAGGCCAACTGAGACCTTTCTGCCTCGTCGTGGGTAACTTAACCAGAGGCTTTTCTAAGGACTGGATAGGTTTACTAGGGCTTCCTGGCTGGAGGATGACCTTGTTTTCAACTCTATCTTCTATCCTGTCAAGCTGTTTTCCTATAACGTCTAAACACTGGTTGGTATAGTTGTTCTGCTCTATCACCTTCTTGATGGGCTTTTCCTCTTCTGTGGGAATTTTGAAGGGTGACGCAACTATATCACTATTCCGATGTTTAAAGGTTATGTTTTCTAACGGTGGATGGCTAGAACGGACAATTTCCTTTGTTTCCTTGGTCCATTCTCTTGAGATGACACAAGTCTTTCTGTGCCATTCAAAATGCTCTTCAAGGTATTCAAAGAAAGGGATATGACCTGATATCTCTTTCATGAACTTGATCCATGCATTAGAAATTTCTTTCTTCTGTTCCCTGGTATGATTTGCTCTGTAGGCTTCTCTTTTAACCAATGGTTTTTCTAAGGACTGGATAGGTTTGCTAGGGCTTCCTGGCTGGAGGATGACCTTGTTTTCAACTCTATCTTCTATCCTATCAAGCTGTTTTCCTATAACGTCTAAACACTGGTTGGTATAGTTGTTCTGCTCTATTACCTTCTTGATGGGCTTTTCCTCTTCCGTAGGAATCTTGAAGGGTGATGCAACTATATCACTGTTCCGATGTTTAAAGGTTATGTTTTCCAAAGGTGGATGGCTAGAACGGACAACTTCCTTAGTTTCCTTGGTCCATTCTCTGGTAATGACACAAGTCTTTCTGTGCCATTCAAAATGCTCTTCAAGGTATTCAAAGAAAGGGATATGACCTGATATCTCTTTCATGAACTTGATCCATGCATTAGAAATTTCTTTCTTCTGTTCCCTGGTATGATTTGCTCTGTAGGCTTCTCTTTTAAGTCTGTTTTCTTCAGAGTCAAAATCTTTGCCTAATATATCAAAATCAGGGGTGAAAGGTTTACTGAGGACATAAACTTGGTGGTCTACGGGAGGATCCTGAGGTTCTGGCTCCTGTGCCATATCAGTTCCTGAAGGAGATGGAGGAGACTCTTCTTGGTCATTTTCTTCATGACCAGAAACAGATTCTTGCTTGGCGGTGTAACAAGGTGTGCTAAGTTGAGAGTTAGACTTAACTCCTTGGAGCTGAGGTTCTAAGTCTCTTCTAGATCTAGGGAAAGGTGATCTAGGTCTGGATATGCTACCCTGGGATGCTGGTTTATCCCTAAGGAGGATCTGATCTTTCCTGATAGTTTGGCGAAGGTCTATTGGGGATCTAGGCCTGGAATCCTGTATTGGTGACCTGTACTCGTAATCCAAAGGGGTGCTAAGCCTGGATCTGTCAAAACTTAACCTAACCGTGCCGTCGGCTAGTTGTTGGACAAATTCTAGGTTTGGATTCTGAGAAGGGGCTTGGATCTGTAAGGGATGGTTTTCATTTTGTAAGTACCAGTTTGTGGGAAAGGTGACTTCTGACCATTTGAGGGTTCTGGGAACCTCGATCTTGGCTCTGGGGTTAGTGGTCTGGATGAGGGTCGTCTCACCCTTTTTCTTTTTATCAAGTGCTTGGATGTTGAGGTTGGTTCTCATGCACTTGTAATAGACTCTGTATATCAAGGCTATCTGGCTGGTTCCTTGCTTCATGAGGGTACCATGAGTCTTGATATTGAGTGTGAGAGCTTCTATGACATTATGGTCATGGATATGGACTGAGAAGTTAGGGAAACAGTTGAAATGAACTGGTCCACTACTAAGACTGGTTTCTATGGTTCCTAAGAGGCTGTCATCAAATCTTATGTGACGAGTATCTCTGAGGGCCATAAGGATTGAGTTGTTCAACCCTTCTCTGACAAGAGGTTTAACTCCGATTTGGACTAAACCTATGTGTATGAAGTTGTGTCCTTTGTTCTTATGGGCTTGAATGGTCGCTGGGTTTAACAGGTAGCACGTTTCGTACTCCTTGTTAATTCTGTAGACTTGTTCTATGGTCTTAACATGGTAGTCTGTCTTGAAGGCTTTCTTCAAGGACCATGAGGACTTATAGATTTGATCAGTTGGTACTTTGGGGATGTTCCAATCTCCTATGTCTAAGTCTAGGTCTGATAACTCTAAGGATTCTGAGTTAATGTTTCCAACATCTTGTGGTATCTCTGGAAGTGTAGAAGGTTGGGGACACCTAGAGCTGGTAGAAGAGAAACTTCTAATCAATCTATTCATTGTTCTGGGTATAAAAGTTCAACTTAACAATTACAGCCTAATTACCTTTATCTTCAAAATCTGGATCTAACCTATAGATCTGGAACAGGGTACACTCTTGAGACCTACAAACTGTCCGGAATAAGCTAATCTTGATTCTTCCAAAACAACCCTAAACGCCTCTCTTCGGCTCACGCGGGCTAAACCAGGAAGACCTACAAGAACCGCCACATAACAGACCAGTTTTAACAAGGTACAGGAGTAAACTGCTGAAACAGATTTTCTGGATTAAACACAAATATGAAGAAGTAGATAACTGGGAAGCAAGAGTTAATCTGAGCAGATAAACACAGAATAATAGACAGATAGATATAGAAGGAGGCTCAGCCTACCATTCATGAATGTTCCAACGGATGAAAGTGAGATACACGAAGATGATGAAAAAATAACTGATGTATAAGCAAATGAATGGTAAATCAAGAGTTATCAAGAAATAAATGTAGAACAATATGTATGGAGTGGATGATAATCCCATGAAAATAATTCAAAATACTGATAATGCTCAAAATAATTTGATAAACAGATAACTATGGCGGCAGTGCCGTCCAACTTGATTTATAAAAGATAAAAGTAACTTACAACACTATCTCGGCCAAAAACAACACTTATGGCTCTGATACCAAAAGGGGGTAAGTTACAGGCTATGTGCGGAAGGGCCGGCTGAGTAAATATATATATATATATATATATATTTATAAAATTAGATTTCATAAATATATGATGAATAACTTAAAGGATTAAGTCGGGTACTCAAGAATTAAGATGTAGTAATCTTCAAAGTGGTAGTCAACATTCATGACTTTGTATTACTATGAATATTTTATGGAGGGGTTGCATTTATAATAAAGTCTTGGGATATAATTTATTAATAAGGACTAGAGTGTAATTATATTTTTATAATAATATTAAATATAATTAATTGTAACTTTGAACTTGTCAAGAGTTGATAGAAAAGCCCAAGGCCTATTGGAGCTAGAGTCTTATTTGTTCCATTTTGGTTCCTCTCCAAGCCACATACTAAAGCCCAATTGGAATGGCCCAAAAGGCTAGCCCAATTTGATAATTAAATAGATAGAAGGACAGAAACACACAGAATTTCATAAGAAATGAATAAGAGATAAAATGGTGTGTTTGTGAGTGTAAGCAACTCTCTTATTCTCCTTGGAAACTAATTGAGACACCACACTTCTTGGGTGTAAAGTGGAATTAGAGTGAAGATTAAAAAGTGTTCCCAGTACTTCTAATATTTGGTTTTAAATTTCATCGAACCAAGGTACGCTCTCTTTTTTGTTGTTTCCAAAACTCAGATATTACTTGCTATGTCACATGAATGAAGTAGATTCATTCATATTCCACTGCGTGTATTTGTATAAGATACAAATCTGTTATTCTATGTGTTTTTCCTACATAGAGAACTTCAATTGTTGTTCCATAGGTGATTTTGCAGGTTTACATCATATCATACCTGCTTCCTTAAGAATCTCAAGAGCACACTTCCTATGATTTAAATTAATCCCCTTATCACTTTTGGCAATTTCCTATCCCATGAAGTACTTAAGTGAACCAAGATCTTTGATTCCAATTTTCATGTCCAATACTAACTTTAAAACTACAACACAATTTGGATCATTGTTTATAATTATCATATCATCTACATACACAAGCAATGCAGTGAAGAAGGAACCTTTGGCATGAACAAATAGTGAGTGATCAACTTGTGATTGTTGAAAACCAAGTTTCAAAAGAGTGGTTGAAAGCATAGTATACCACTCCCTAGAGGCTTGTTTTAAGCCATAGTGCGACTTAATTAGCTTGCAGACCAGTGGAGTGGTGGAGTATGATGATGGGGACTCCCCCTTACTGTAAAACCTATATGGCAAGCTCATGTAAACCTCTTCTTCAAGATCACCATGAAAAAAGGCATTATTAATGTCTAGTTGATGCAAGGTCCAGCCCTTCTCTTTATGTGTATCCTTTTGCCACTAATTGTGCCTTGTACCTTTCCATAGTCCCATCAAGATGAAGCTTCACTTTATATACCCATTTATAGCCAATGGGTTGTTTACCAAGAGGTAAGGGTAGGGACCCAAGTGTGAGTCTTTTCTAGTGCCAGAATTCCTTATCCATAGCTTCTCTCCAAGCTGTGGATCTAACATTCCCTAAAAGAAGCTTGTTGGTTCTTGGTGGCAATTACTGATGGACATAACATTGGATTGGTATTGAGGCTAAAAATGTGAATATGTTAAGGATTCTACAATATCATAAGGTGAACTTAGAGGATGAGCAGCAATCGTAGTGTTGCAAGCATAGACTTGCAAGTAAGCAAATGCTTTATGAACCCTGGTAGACTTTCGGATAGGTGGTGGTACATCCACAAGTGGTGTACATGTCGAATTAGGAAAAGGAATTGAATCAGTATGCAAGGAGTCAAGACTAGTAGAATCTGATGTAGGGGAAGAGGTTGTAGGAAAATGGGAAATATAAGTATCTAAGACAGGAAGAGATGGATCACAAGTACTAGAATATCAATTAGATGGAGAACATGTACCAGAATAGTGATTAGGAACTTCTGATAAGCTTATATGAGTAAGAAATGTATCTATAAAACCTTTACTAGAAGAAGGAGCTTCAACTTCAGAAATAGAAGTAAAAGCATTTGAAAAATCATAGTTAGCAGAGGTAAAAGGAAAATATCTTTATGGAAAATAATATGTCTGGAAATAAAAACTGTGTTGTTAGACAAATTAAGGAGTTTATAACCTTTAACTCCAAAAGGATAACCTAGAAACACACACTTCCTTGCTCTTGGTGCAAATTTAGACCTATTTTGAGAAAGTCTTGAGGCATAACATAGGCATCCAAAAACCTTTAAATGAGAGTAACTAGAAGCATGACCAAAAAGGACTTCAAAAGGACTTTTGTGAGAGTTGATTATGTATACAATAGTAAGAATACATTACCCCCAAAAGTGTAAAGGCAAATTAGATTGAAATTTGAGGGCTCTTGATACATTCAAGATGTGTTGCTTCTTTCTTTCCACAACAACATTTTGTTGAAAAGTCTCAACATAATTGAGCTGGTGCAAGATGCCTCTTTAGGCCAAAACCTCTTTCATAAGAAATTTAGTACCATTATTAGATCTAATGGTTTTTAGTTTCCTTGAGGAATGTGTTTCAACCATTGTATAAAATTGTTCCAAGGTGGCTTCTGCCTATGATTTATGTTTAAGTAAGTACACCTAAGTGCACTTTGAACAATCATCTACAATAGTCAAGAAGAACTTACAGCCATTCATTTTGGAAACAGAAAAGGGACCCCAGAAGTCACAATGTATTATATGAAAACAATTATCTGAAACATGAGTACTACTTTTAAAAGGTAACCTCTTTTGTTTGTCCAAAGGACAAACATCACAATGAAAATTTTCGTTTGATTTGAAAGAAGGTACATTATCATCATTCACCAAAGACACTTTGGCATTTGACAAGTGGCCTAGTCTGGAATGCAAAACATGTGGCCAAACTTTATTAACAGAAACAGCTGTAGAAATACAAGTAGAAGTTGAATTGCTCTCTTCTAGCAGGTAAAGACCATTGTACTCCCTAACAAGACCAATTGTGCTCCAGGGAGCAAGGTCTTGAATAAAGCAGAGATTTCCAAAGAATATGAGACAACAAAGAGTTGATTTTTTCATTTGATTGACTGGGAGAAGCTTCAAACTAAATGAACACAAAAGAAATTATAAAAGATAAGTTTTTCTGAAATTTGGACAGTTCATATATGTTTTACTAGGGCAGTTTCACCACTTGGAAGATTAACATAAGTATTTAGAGTAGAAGTAATGGATGTAACACAAGATGCAGAATGTATCATGTGATTTGTTGCTCTTGTATCAATGACCCAATCAAATCCACTAAAGGCTTCCCTATCAACTATTTTTGCAAAAAAAAAAAAAATTTGAATGTTCTAAATTAGGAGTGTAATGGAAGTTAGGTGATTACCTGACATGAGATCAGACCGAGATAAGAGATTGGATTATGATTGTGAGGAAATGGAAACCACATTAGAGACTATATCGAGAACTCCTTCAATACCAGTGCTTACAATTGTTGCATGATGTGCATCACCAAGTCCACCCCCAGTATTGAGAAAAGTCAATAACCGCTCACATTGTGCTTTAGAAATAGGACATTGATTGACAGCAATAGGTAAATTTTCTACACTATTGCCTGGTTGAGAGGAAACCTAAGTGGGATTGGCATTAGACTTTTCTTTAGGCTTATGTACCCTGGTGGATAGCCATGCAACTTTGGAACTTCTCAACTTTGTGACTAGGAATGTTGCAATGAGTGCAAAAAGGTCTCTCCTTTTTTCCATTTCCTTTGTTCCAATTGAAACTTCTAGAATTCCACTTAGAAATTGTATACATTGCTACTGCATTTGACTGTGGTGTACAAGAACCTCCATGTCCAATACTTTTGTGTGATTCTTCTTGAAGAGCCAGTGCATAAACCTTGCTTATCGATGGAAAAGGATCAAACATGAGAAAATGACTTTGATGAGTCTCAAAGTTCTCATTTAACCCCATTAGAAACCTTATGACATAAGCTTTGTCATGTGAGGCACTCAAAACCTTCATAGCTCCACAAGAACATTCTAGAAATGGCTCATAGTTGAGCAATTGATCCCAAAGCCTCTTGAATTTTGTGAAGTGCTCTGTTATTGACATCTGACTTTGAAAAATGTGAGAAATTTTTCCCTTTGTAAATTGTAAATGTTAGGTCCATTGCCCTATGAAAAGAGATTCTTTAACTCAATCCATATCTTCTTTGTTGTTTCACAGTACATTATGCTGCTAGAGACATTTATATGCATAGAGTTGATCAACCATGAAAGAAACATGGTGTTGCAGCTCTACCAATCTTCATAAAGAGGAGAATCTGGATCTGGCATTGGAATCTTTCCATTGACAAAACCAATATTTTTCTTCGCAATGAGAGCAAGAACTATCGCTCTAGACCAAGAATGGTAGTTCTTCATTCCAAGCAAGGGTTGAGTATGGAAGGGATTAATGGGATCGTTGGTCTCAGTGGACGCCATTGACGAGCTTCAAAGCTCTAACACCATGTGAAATTCTAGAAGACTCTCTCTCTCTAAATAGAACTCTAATATTATTGAAATTCTTATCTGAGAAAAAAGTGCAAATACAATGAATTATACACTACCACTACTATATATATACATGATGTAAGCAAAAAACGGTGTAACTAACTCCCTATATTGGAGGGAAAATCAATTATAAGAAACTAATCATACTCAATTAACACACATGGTATTAAAAGCTATAACTAATCTCTAATTCTAATCCACCTAGCAACAAAACTCTAAGTTAGTGTATGAATTGTTCATGGAATGGCACTACTTCAATTACTTCTAACAATTTAGTACTTGCCAAGTTGTTACTCTGGTGTTTACTTGCTCGGATTTAGATCAGGTGCAATACCTAGGGTATTGCACCTGATGCAATTACTTTAATTGTTGAGATTGATATTTGCAAAAAGTAACTTTCAATCTCAACCATTGATAAAAAAAATTACGAAAAAAGTTAAAAAAAGTAAAAAGTAAAAAAAATTTGTGAAGGAAATAGGTGAATTGCACCTAGTGCAATACCCTAGGTATTGGATATTGCACTGGATCCTAATCCTACTTGCTCACTACATTTCGTAGTTGCAGCATCAATGCTTGCCTCTTTATTGCACTTTCCAACAATTAAACCTTGCCGCGAGCTTTGCTTCATAATTTCAACAAACACTGGATGACCAAGTACCACTAAAAGCAAGAGAATAACAATGGAAACAAGGTACTATGAATGAAAAAAAAAAACAAAAACAAATTAGCCTCAATTAAAATGCCACAAGTGAATCACATTACATCAAACCTATGCAAATAAATAAAATCCAGTTTGACAATACACACACTCACACAGCCTAGGCTTCAATTAATAGAAAACACATTGAAATCTCTTACCAATCCTTTAAAAGTAGCCATCCATATACTGGCCATAATAAAGAAATTAAAAATAAAATAAATCAACATATAGAAACCCAAATTGTATCATTAAATACCCATATCTTCAAAATTTAATACATCAAACATAAACCTTTGATTCTTTGAACGATATGCACCTATTTATTGTGATTAAACATTAAATCAAATATTTGATATGTCTTTTTAAAATCCACTAGGGAGTAATGATATGCTATCAACACTGATCATTTGAAATTAGGGTTTTATTTTGATCCTTACCTTCATGTATGAGTAAATCGCAATGTGGAAAAAAGATTAATAGAAAAAAATAGATGTAGTGATTCAGCTAAGAACAATAGTGACGAAGAAGCGGACAGAGAGAAAGAACCTGCCTGATTCAAAATTTAATACATCAAACATATACGTTTGATTCTTTGAACGATATGCACCTCTTTATTGTGATTAAAAATCAAATATTTGACATATCTTTCTAAAATCCACTAGAGAGCAATGATATGTTGTCAATACTGATCATTTGAAATTAGGGTTTTATTTTGATCCTTACCTTCATGTATGAGTAAATTGCAATGCAGAAAGAAGATTAACAGAAAAAATAGATTTAGTGATTCAGCCAAGAACAAGAGTGATGAAGAAGTGGTCAGAGAGAAAGAACCTGCCTGAGATGCGAATTGCAACAAATAAAATTTAGTGGTTAGGATTTATATGGGTATAGTATCCACACAAAAAAAAAAAAAAAAAAAATCCAAAAATGGGGGGTACAATAGAATGATCCCTTAATTATATATATAGTAGCATGTAAGGGAGCTAGGTTTTATTTAAATCATTAGTTCTTTGAGATATTTTACTTAATATATTTCTTTAATTTTGGAGAAGTCATTGCTTTCTTGGTTAGGTTGTGTTCATCAAATTTTACCTTTCTTCTTGGCTTTAGATTCACAAAAGAGACTTGATGATCAAATATCACAGGTGTATACTGGTCTGGTCTATGAACCTTTAGGGCAATCGGTGTGATAATTCAGTCTAAAATAGAGGCAGGACTACACTATGTTGGAACATAGCTCAATCAAATCTTTTTGTAGATCAGGCAGATAGGTCAGGTTGGTTGGGTTTGGGTCCAGGTCCAGGTTTGACTTGGTAGTGTTATTGGGGAAAAATAAGATTGTTCTAAATAGGTACCTTTACGCGTTGTTTTGAAATTTTTTTTTTCTTTTTTAAAGATTAGGTCAATCTGGTATGATTCGTATTTTTTTTTCATGACAAAAAAAAAAAAAAAAAGGGAGAATAAACTTGATGTTATTGTTATTCTCTTCCTTTTAATACAAATAAGAGCACCAAAAAAAATTATAAAATAAAAGTTAAATAATGCAAAAATTCTCAAATTTACATAGCCAAAGTTTCACTAAAGAAAGTGTGAAACGCGTTTACACAAAGTCTCCTATTATTTCATAATTCAATAATTACAATGAGGAATGAGAGATTTGAACTCTAAATGTCTTTGTTAAAAACACGTAATAGATACCAACTAGTTTCATTTTTTATGTTAATTTGACTTTGAATCTTAGTATACTTTACATTCTTAAGTGGTAATGAGAAAATATAATTCATGTTTTGGCTTTACAAACGATAAATCCTAGTTTTGTTTGTGTACCTTGCTCTCCCACAATAAAGTGTTTGTTTGTTTAGACCTTGTACGTGCAAGTTAGATTTGAACTTATATGGGAGAGTAGATAAGCTATCATGAACAGTAGAATATAGAGTAACTGAATAGAAAAGAATTCATTTATAATGATATAGATATTGTGGGAACATAACTTCAGTTTAACATCTTTGAAACAAAAATATTTTTATAAGACTAAGCATGGTATTTCTTAAGGTGAGCTCTGCTAATGGGGCTATACGCCTTTATACATGCCTGATCTTTCAACCAATAATGTCTAATTTGATGTGCTTCTTCCACTTTGTAAGATCCCTCCCACTTTGGGGAAAACTTGTGCTTGATAGCTCTAGCCACTTCTTGTACATGAGGAGCTATTTTCCAAACTAGTTCCCCCACTTGAAAATTCCTATCTTTAATTTGGCCTTCATGCCTAGCCTTTATGTTTACCTAGTAAAGGTGGTTATGAGAGGCAGCATTATTGCACTTTTCTTCAACAATTTCTGAAGCAGTTTCTTTGGGTACTCCTGAAAAGTCTACTAGCTTCATTGTTGTCCTTACCAAATTTATTGGGATGATAGCCTCCGTGCCATAGACTAGAGAAAAGGGTGAAGCTCTTGTAGCTTGTGATTTGGCTATTCTATGAGCCCACAGAGCTATAAGAAGCTCTTCTCTCCATCCCTTTCCATTCTCCATAGTCATTTTTCTCAATATTTTTAGCAATCTTTTATTGGAGGCCTCAGCTTAGCCAATTCCCTTGGGATAATAAGGTGTCAATGACATGTGAAAGATAGAGTACCACTATATTAAATGGCATACATCCTTATTCAGGAATGGTGTATCATTGTTAAAAATAATTTTACATGGACCCCAAAACCACATACTATATTTTCCCTCAAGAAATTAGCCATTAAAATTACTTGTTGATGTCTTCATAGCCACAGCTTCCACCCACTTGGTAAATTGCTCAGTGGCTACCAGTATCCATGCCCATCCTTCAGAAGGGGGATTTATAGGACCTATGAAATTTAGCCCCCAGGTATAGAAAGGATATGGAGTCACAGTTGGATGGAGACTCTGGTAGCTAGTGTGTATCTCATCTCCTCGCCTTTGACATTCTTAAAATTTCTTGGCAAATTCTTGGGTATTTCTCTGCATTGTAGGTCTGTAGTATCCCTGGGGTAAAGCCATTTGCCACAACCCTCTTCCACTTGGGTGTCCTATTGGCTTCCCTTCATTCAAATATGAAAGAATGCCATTTGCTTCTTTAGTGGGAATACATACCATTCACTTTCCTTGGAAGCTTCTTTTGAATAATTTCCCCTCCAATACTTTAAATCTTGTCACATATCTTTTCAAGTTTTATCTCTTTAATCAATCGGCAGGCAGTACACCTTGCAAAAGATATCTCAAGTATGGATCTTGTCAATCTTCTTCTGGTACTTCACCATTCAATACCTCTACTTGATTTGGGAGGACAATGGAATAAGTTGTGCAACTTCTTTGCTCTTCCTTAATATCATTGGCCATCTTTGGCCAAAAGACCCCTAGCCTTTGCAATCTTCTATATAGGCTGATATCAAGGTTTACCCAACAAATGCCATTGTGCAACCTATGCAACTGTGTCAACCCCTCTTGTCTTGAGACACACTTCATCAACAACCCTTCTACTCCTTTGAAAAACAAATCCCTATTGGTCTTGAGGAAGTCCTTCATATTTGATGGTAATTCTTACCTAACATACTTTCCTTGGGTCATTGCCTTTAACAAGGGTTCTTGCCAATCTTGAGGGAGACATGACTCAACTTGGATCAGACCAGGTTGTCTTTCCACTCGAAATGTCATATTTTCCTTCTTTAGTATAGATTTAGTGGCTAGGGTGGCTAGTGAATTAGCCATCTTGTTCTCATTCCTATAAATCACTTTGCATTCTTTGGAGGTAAAGTGTCTCATGGATTCCTGAACCATGGCTTTCGAAGTAGCCAGGTTAGGATTCTTTACCCCATAGGTTCCCCCAACTTGCTTAATGATTAACTCGGAATCCCCAAATACCTTCAGCTTCATTATGCCAAGCCATTTGGTACCCTTCAATCCTACAAACAGGCCTTCATACTCCGCTTCGTTATTGGAGTAGGGGAAACATAGTTTGTAAGCAGACATATGTTCCTCCCCTGGTGACTTTAATACCACTTGTATTCTTCCCCTTTAAAATGTAAGCAAGCCACCAAAATGCATTGACCATTATTGTTCCTTAGTCATCAAGACCTCTTGTTGGGGAAGTGAGAAATCACTTGTCCTATAAAAGTTAGCCAGCAATTTAGTCATTGTTTGGCCTCTGATGGTAGTTGGTCTTATGCACTTGATATCAAGGCAGGATGTTAGGATGGGTCATTGTGCCATTCTCCCCGACAATTGAGGGCAGATTAAGAGATATTTCACAAGATTGCTCTTGGTCACTAATTGTACATGATGCCCTAAGAAGTAATGATTGAAATTTTACACAGTAAGAGCTAAAGACAAACATACCTTCTCAACAATTGAGTATCTTAACTCTGGTCCCTTCATAAGTTTGCTAATATAGTACACTGGCTTTTCTAGCCCTTCTTGATCCTAAACTAACAATGCTCCCAAAGATTGCTCTGTGTTGGCTATGTACAACAAAAGATGTTTGCCAGGTAAAGGGGCCACCATTGTATGAGGATTTGCCAAGATCATCTAAACCTTCTTGAATGCCCCTTGGCGTTGATCACACCATATGAAGGCCACTCCCTTCTTAGTTTATTCTACCAAAGGCTTCAAAATTTCAACTAAACCAAGAATGAATCTTCTTAAGTAAGAAACTTTTCCAATAAAGCTTCTTAACTCTTTTAATGTCGAAGGGGGGCTAACTGCAACTATTGCCCTAGCCTTTGTGAGGTCCAAATCAATCCTCCTATGATGGACAAGAAAATCCAAAAACTTCCCTGAGTATACCCCAAAGGCACATTTAGAAGGGTTTATCCTCAAGTTATGCTCTCTGCACCTTTTAAAGACCTGCCTTAAATGCAATAAGTGCTTAAATGGGTTCTTCGTTTTCAGTACAAGATCACTAAAATAATCTTCTACCTATTTGTGCAGCATATCACCAAAGATTTGAGTCATGGTTCTCTGGTAAGTAGCACCTGCATTCTTTAACCTAGAAGGCATTATCTTATAGAAGTAATTCCCAAAAGGTATTTTGAAGGTTGTTCTCTAGGCATCTGATGGCTTTATAAAGATCTAATTGTATCCATTGTATCCATCCATGAAAAAAAAGCATTCATGACTAGTAGCTGCATCTACCAAAATGTCAACATTGGGTAGTGGGAACTCATCTTTAGGGCAAGCCTTCTTAAGATCCTGAAAATCTACACAAATTCTTATTTGGCCGCCTTTCTTCTTTTCAAGAACTATATTATCCAACAAATTTGGACATTCAATTTCTTCTATAAATCCTACCCTCAAAAGCTTATTCACTTTAGCTTTAATCTTTTCTTCCACATCTAAACAATATTTCCTTGGTTCTTGCTTCATAGGCTTAGCATTAGGATCTAACTTTAACTTGCGTGTTACCAAATTAGGACTTAAACCTGACTTTTCCTCATAACTCCAAGCAAAGACAACTTTTTATTCCCTCAACAAGGCTATTAACTTTCTTCTTTCTTCTTCAGGCATTCCTTTGTTGACTTTAACCAAATTTTCTCCTCCTTCTCCATTGTTTAGATAAATCTCAACAAGCTCCTCTTGTACATTCTAGACAACATCATCCATGTATTTAGGAGCTTCTTTCATACTTTCTTCAGCTACAAGAACCTCTTTTGGCTGTTGAGTCAGATTCAGAGGATCAAGCTTGCCATCTTCCTTAGCCTCTTCTTCTAATCGTCAAAACTCATACACCACCTTGCCATTAAGCCTGGTGGTTCTCCTTATCTTGGAGGGTCTTTTAGCTCTATAACCTCACCTTCATCTTCTTCCTCTCTTTCCAAAGCAATAGGATTAAAGAGGAGAATTCAGTTTTCCCCTTCCCCCTTTGGGCTCATACTCTTGATATAGGGCTATCTTAGCAAAATGAAGCTCTGCTCTATCAATAGGAATCCTAGTGGACTCAATGACTGCCTGTCTATTCCTTTAGATAAGCTTCACACATTGGTGGTATGTGGAAGCCACAACTTTATACACCTTTATCCACAGGTGGCCTAGAACCATATGATAAGAAGTATTCCCCTCCATTACATGCATAAGAGTAGGTGCTCGAATTGGCCCAACCCTAAGATCTAGAGACACATGGCCTAGAATATACTGTTACAAAGACCCTATTCCTATGACCTGAAATGGCTCTGGAATAATCCTTTCTCTCGGGATGCCTAAAACATCGAATGTAGGGAGAGGTAGGATATTGGTGGATGCACCAGTGTCTACCAAGGCCCTTTTTGATTTGAAAAGCTCCCAAAAAGGCAATAAGATATAGAGGCCTGCCACCATCAACAAGCCATTTGGCCAAATCTCTATTTAAGAAGGTAATTGAATCCATTGCTTCCTCGTATGCCATTTGCATTAAACTTCCTTTAGAAACTACCACTTCTTGATTCCTTTCCATCACTCTGGTCAGAGCTTGGCTTGCTTCTCTTCTAGCCAATGGCTTAAGACTTATTCTTTCAAGAAATGAATGTATCTTATTATCTTGCTAAATTCTTAAGACCATTTCATCATGGTGGAGGTGTTGAGCTGCTGCTAGCCATATTCTCAACTTCTTCTTCCATGGGATCTTCACGACCCATGAAGAAAGTCATTGCCACCTCTGGCCTACGCATCCTTGAGTTTGCTCATTTCCCACCTTCAATAACCAAGTCACCTTTGGCTACCCTTTCATGGAAAATATTCCTTAAGGCATAGCAATCCATGATATGGTGATCACACCTTCTGTGGTACCTGTAGTAAAGTGGACCTTGCTTTTCTTCATTTGTGGGTTCACACTTGCACTCAGGCAACACCACCACACAATCTTTTAACCAGGCTTCTAGGATGCTGTATAATTTTTTAGTAGAAACAATAAAAGGAGGAGGAATACTACATTTCTCCCTCTTTTTACCCTTGACTACCTTTTTGGACTCTTCCCCCACAACAACTTCAACCTTCTTGCATCTTTTCCTCCTAGGCTGCCTGGGTGCATTCATAGTCTATGAAGTCGAGCCCTTTAAAGGCTTTCTTATAGACATGTCCTTAATGAAACTTCTACAAGCCTTGTAAATTTGAAATTTGTATATTCTCAAGATATGGACAATATTCATATAGCATACCAGAGATGGAGACATTTACTAGCCTTTCCTTCTCCAAAAGGTCATAAGATAACAAAGAGAGGTATTTGAACCTATGAATGTACTCAAGCAGCCCTTTAGACACCTTCCACTTGTCTTATTGTAGTTCTGACAACCTGAGATTATCTTCCAAAGCAAAGAACTTTTTCATGAACTATGTGGCCATATCATTCCATCTTAGAATTGACCCTAGTGTGCTCTCTAGAGTTTCCTGCCATGCCATCATACTTGGGAAAGATAGGAGGAGTATAGTTAACAGATAAAGCCTACTAGCCACCTCCTCGGGATAGGGAGGCCTTGTTAGGATGTGTGCCCTTAAATCTTATTGTATAGTGCTATGTATGACATTATGTATGACTTAATGTTATGATTAACAAAGTTGTTTTATTATAATCTAAAATAATGGTAACATGAATATTTGACATTATCATATAGTCCATGGGATACATAGTATGTGATTTCTTTGAAAAGTCATAGAATATATAAATCACAAGTTCTTTGTAAACTTAGACTTATAGTTCGTAGTCGGTGATGAAATTGGGCATTTCATCTGTGAATACTATAACATATCAACTAAGATGATTTGTCTTGGTCATGGAAGTGGAGACTTCTAGTTGATATGTTGATATGTTTTAAGGGTTAAATGAATAATAAATCTCACGACTTCTATTTGCATGAAATCTTAATCTTGAGAGAATAATGGATCTGATCATATTGTGTAGGTTGCTTTGAAATATCAGGAGAGAAATCTAAAGTCATGATCAAAATCTCAGTATGTTGGGTAGCTACATTTAGTGTTAATGGAACATATATTCTCAAGATGGAATTCATAATCTCTCAACGAAGATATAAAATATTCCCTTGAGATAAGTTTAATGGGTTTGGTTATTTAGAGTGTTAGGCCTAACCACTTTAGTAAGGAGATACTAAAGTATATATTTATGAAATTGGATTTCATAAATATATGATGAATAACTTAAAGGATTAAACCAAGTACTCAAGGATTAAGATGTAGTAATCTTCAAAATGGTAGTCTACATTCATGACTTTGTATTATTACAAATATTTTATAAAGGAGTTGCATGTATAATATGTTAGGATATGTGCCCTTAAATCCTATTGTATGATGCTATGTATGACATTATGTATGACTTAATGTTATGTTTAATAAAGTTGTTTATTTTTATCTAAAATAATGGTAACATGAATATTTGGACATTATCATATAGTCCATGAGATGCATAGTATGTGATTTAGTCACAGAAGATATAAATCACAAGTTCTTTGTAAACTCAGAATATATAGTTTGTAGTCGATGATGAAATTGGGCATTTCATCTGCGAAGACTATAACGTATCAACTAAGATGATTTGTCTTAATCACGGAAGTGGAGACTTCTAGTTGATATGTTGATATGTTTTAAGAGTTAAGACATATTGAACTGGACCATGTGAGATTTATTATTCTCCTAACGACTGTCAAATGAATAATAAATTGCATGACTTTTATTTGCATGAACTCTTAATCCTGAGAGAATAATAGACCTGATCATGATGTGTAAGTTGCTTTAATATATCAAGAGTGGGATCTAAAGTAATGGTCATGTTGGGCAGCCACATTTAGTATTGATGGAACATATATTCTCAAGATGGAATTCATAATCTCTTGATGGAGATATAAAATATTCTCTTGAGATAAGTTTAATAGGTTCAGTTATTTAGAGAGTTAGGCCTAACCACTTTGGTAAGAAATTATTAAAGTATATATTTATGAAATTGAATTTCATAAATATATGGTGAATAACTTTAAAAGATTAAACCGGGTACTCAAGGATTAAGATTTAGTAATTTTCAAAGTGGCAGTCTATATTCATGACTTTGTATTACTACGAATATTTTATGAAGGGGTTGCGTATATAATAAAGTCTTGGGATATACTTTATTAATAAGGCCTAGGGTGCAATTATATTCATATAGTAGTATTAAATATAATTAATGGTAACTTTGGACTTGTCAAGAGTTGACGGAAAAGCCCAAGGCCCATTGGAGCTAGTGTCTTATTGATCATTTTTGGTCCCACTCCAAGCCACACACTAAAGCCCAATTAAAAAAGTCCAATAGGCCGGCCCAAATAAATAATCAGTTAGTTATAAAGGGAGAAACATACAGAATTTTTTTTTTTAAGAAAAAGGATCGTAGAGAAAAAGTAAAAGAGAGAGTTTGAGACACACTTTCATTCTCCCTTTGCAAACTGATTGAGAGACCACACATCTTGGGCGTAAAGTGGAATTGGAGTGAAGATTAAAAGTGTTCCCAAGTGCTTCTAATCTTTGTTTTGAAATTCTCCACACAAAGATACGCTATCTTGTTCTTAAATTCTGAAATTTACATAGTGCATGTTGTCAATCATGAATGAAATAGATCCTTATTTGTTGCTTCCGCAGTGTATTTTATATGAGATACAAAAGCAGATTTTTATCCAACAATTGGTATCAGAGCCAGGTTTTCATATCATGATTGTATAATGTGTGATTGAATTTTAGAATTTAAGAAAACCGTTATCTTTGTGTTACAATTTTCTGCATCAAGTTATGGTGTTGTGTCATGTTTTTTAATTTTCATGGAATTCGTATATATATTACAAGTAGGAATGAATGGTGCTAGATCTTGTTAATGGTGCCGTGCCTTACAGTGAGTGCAGATTGCATTGATTGTTATTTCATCAAGTTCATGTACGGATTGCAAATGGTAGTTATAAAACGGTTACTCTACAAAAATGCATGAACCACTTAGATTTAATGCACCACTTGTGTTTTTGGTTTTCACGGCATGGACTTGATGAAATTGCATGGATTGCATGGCTTACATGGCTTGGCTATTCAAGTACCTTTTGTCTTGCATATATTATTGCCATGAAAAGAGAATCCTTTATGGACGGATTCCACTTTTCAAAAAGTTATATATATATATATATATAATATAATATATTATATATTTTTTATATATATAATATAAAATAGTTTTATGAATATATATATGAGTTTATGTTACGTTAAATATATTTATATATATTAATGCTAGTTTAATGAAATTTATTCCTAATGAGATTAGGACAATGTTTTCAAAGTGTCTAACATTATTATGGTTCTTGACCTTAAAAATCTTTAATTTAAAATTTCTAGTAGGAGAGAGATACAAGGGTTGGATCTCATGGCCTCCATTATCGGTTCATAGTAGTGTCGGTAAACACTTCGTCTTGGCGTATATGCCTCGCGATCCCAAAGGAGGGTGTTTACTTCATAGAACTACAAGATTGAAATTACTCGTTTAAAGTAGTGTGGACAAACACCTCGTCTTGGTGTATATGCCTCGCGATCCCAAATGAGGGTGTTTTTGTTCCATGGTACTACAAGTTTAAACATTATAAAAGGGAGATGAAATGTGGCTACACATGACTTTAGATAATGGTGTATACTAGACTAAGTGTAATGTTAACCTCCCAAAGGAGCTATGTCATTATTACTTAGAGGCTAAAGGTAATACGGCATATTATTAGTGTTCGATAAGAGTTACCATGATAGTACTAATAATGAGAATAGTTCTCAACCAATTAATGTGTTTATAATAAACTTGCTACCAAGGAATTATAGACATGGATTGGGTTGTCGTTGCATGTATTATTTTATGGTTTTATTAAGGTTCCATATTATATGCTTATATGCTAAATTGATAATGTCCAATTTACTTATTATATTCATGTTTATTATTTCAGATTTAAATCATGGCATCATTTAGCCCACTTGTTGCTATTCTTAACCAAAACAAACTGACTGGATCCAACTATGTTGACTGGAAAAGGAATTTGGACATTGTTCTTACTGCTGAAGAGCACAAATATGTGCTTACTCAACCATGTCCTAGTTTTCCTTCATTAGATACTCCTCTTAAGGAAAAACAGCGATATGATCGTTGGCAAAAATCTAATGAGATGGCCAAGTGCTATATCCTAGCATCTATCTCAAATGTTCTACAGCATCAAATGCAGGATGTAGAACTTGCTTCGAACATAATGCTTAGTCCGAAGGAGATATTTGGCGAGCAAGGCCGTTTTGCAAGGCAAAAAACCATGAGGCAAATTTATAATACTAAAATGGCTTTAGGAAGTTCAGTGAGGGAGCATTGTCTTAGGATGATTGCTAATCTGAACATATTAGAAGTTTTAGGTGCCGACATTGATGGAGAATCTCAAGTGGATACGATACTCTAGTCATTACCAGAATCATTCAAGGAATTCAGATTCAATTATAATATGAACAAAAAGATTTATTCTTTGTCTGAATTAATGAATGAGTTAGTGGCGGCGGAAGGCATCCTTGGTACTTCTAGTGTTGAAGCCAATGTGGGTGAGGCTTCTACTTCTTAACCTAAGTCAAAAGGCAAGGGTAAGAAGAAGAAGAAGAAGGACTTCACTAAGAAAGATGGTAAACAAATTACCTTAGAGGTTGCCGACAAAGGAAAGAAAACCAAAGGAAAGTGTTTTCATTGTGGTGAGAAAGGACATTGGAAGAGAAGTTGTCCAAAATTCAAGGCTGCCAAGAATAAGGGTAATAAAAGTTCCTTTCCTCTTGAAATATGTTTGGTACAGAATCCAATAGATTCCTGGTGTGTGGATTCAGGTTGTACTAATCATATCTGCAATTCTTTGCAGGGGTTCTAGGAGACCAGAAAGTTGAATAAGGGAGAACTATTTCTTACTTTGGCTGATGGGAGCAGGATTCCAGTTGTAGCCGTTAGAGTGTTTAATTTATGCTTTAAGTCTAGAGTTTTAGTATTAAAAGACTGTTTGTATGTACCTAATGTTCGTAAGAATTTGATTTTTGCAACTTACTTAGGTAAACAAGGGTATTGTGTTATCCTGAAAGACAATATTGTAATAAAGAAGGATAAAATGTTTATCTGTTCTGGCAATATTGTGGATGCTCTTTATATTTTAACTCCTGACATGCATGAATTATATAATTCTAAAATAGATAGTAGCTCTCATGAAAAATCATTAAAGAAAAAGTTTCCTTCTACTAGTGATGCATATCTATGGCACTTGCATTTGGGTCATATTAATTCAAATAGGATTCAAAGACTAATCAAAGATGGACTGTTACAGCCTATGGACTTTGATGGATTTCCAGTTTGTGAATCTTTTTTGGAAGGTAAAATGACTAAACGACCTTTTAATGCAAGAGGTAGAAGAGCCCAGAAGTTGCTTGAATTAGTTCATACAGATGTATGTGGTCCTATGTCAACCCAAGCAAAAGGAGATTATGAGTACTTCATCACTTTCACGGATGACTACTCAAGATATGGTTATGTGTACCTAATGAGATGGAAGTCCGAAGCCTTTGACAAGTTCAAAGAGTTTAGGGCTGAAGTGGAAAATCAATTGGATAAACGCATAAAGGTCATTAGATCTGATCGAGGTGGCGAATACCTTTTTGGAGATTTCAAGGATTACCTAATTCAAAATGGGATTGTCTCCCAATTGACTGCACCTGGAACTCTCCAACAAAATGGTGTAGCGGAAAGAAGGAATAAGACTCTTTTGAAAATGGTTAGGTCCATGATGAGTTACTTAACTTTACCCGTTTCTTTTTGGGGATATGCACTAAAAACTGCTATGTATGTTTTGAATTTAGTTCCATCAAAATCTGTTCCCAACACACCTAAGGATTTAAGAAGTGGGAGCAAGCCTAGTATGAAATTTCTCCACATTTGGGGATGTTCAGTACATGTGTTAAAAGGGAAGTCTGATAAGTTGGAAGCTAAAATGGAAGTATGCATGTTTTTAGGGTATTCAAAAGAAACTAAGGGTTATTTATTCTATAATTATAAGGATAACAAAGTGTTTGTTAGCACTCATGCCAAATTTTTGGAAGATGATTATATGAATAATTTTAATCCAAGAAGTAAAGTTGTATTGGCTGAAATAGATGAACCTGTAGTTGAACAACCAATGAATGAATCTAGGGATGATGTGACTGTATTAGATACACCACAAGATACTACTCATGAAATGTCTAGTACACAAGTGCCTCGTCGTAGTGGGAGAACTGTTCGGCCTCCTATAAGATTTATAGGTTTGGGAGAAACCTATGAAGCTATCTCAGAAAAGGCTGAATCAGATCCTTACACTTATGATGAAGTGATGAATGATATAGATGCACATCATTGGGTCTTAGCTATGAAATCTGAATTGGATTCTGTATATTCCAATCATGTATGGGATCTTGTAAAGGCGCTCAACAGCATTAAACCTGTTGGTTGCAAATAGGTTTACAAGAGGAAGGGAAGGATAGATGGAAATGTTGAAACCTTTAAAGAAAGACCTAACTCTCTGAATAACCAAACCCATTAAACTTATCTCAAGGGAATATTTTGTATCTCTATTAAGAGACTATGAATTCCACCTTGAGAATATATGTTCCATCAACACTAAATGTGGTTGCCCAACATACTGAGGTTTTGACCGTTACTTTGGATCTCACTCCTGATATATCAAAGCAAGCTACACCTCATGATCAAGTCCATTATTCTCTCAGGATTAAGAGTTCATGCAAATAGAAGTCGTGAGATTTATTATTCATTTGACAGTCGTTAGGAGAATAATAAATCTCACAGTATTTCTTAATGGCAGTTTGAATATGTCTTAACTCTTAAAACATATCAACATATCAACTAAAGTCACCACTTCCATGATAAGACAAATCATCTTAGTTGATACGTTATAGTCTTCGCAGATGAAATGCCCATTTCATCACCGACTACGAACTGGATAAATTCTGAGTTTACAAAGAACTTGTGATTTATATCTTTGTGACTGAAATCACATAAATCACATACTATGCATCTCATGGACTATATGATAATGTCCAAATATTCATGTTACCATTATTTTAGATAAAAATAAATAACTTTATTAAACACAACATTAAGTCATACATAATGTCATACATAGCATCATACAATAGGATTTAAGGGCATATATCCTAACAATCTCCCACTTGCCCTAAAGACTATTGTGCACTAATCTAACTCCCATTCCCTCCAAATGTGACTCGAAAGTCCTTTGAGGTAAGGTTTTGGTAAAAGGATCTGCTAGATTTTGCACTTTCAATCTTTGCCACCACAACATCTCCACGAGCAACAATGTCTCGAATGATATGGTACTTCCTCTCAATGTGCTTTCCTTTCTTGTGATTTATTGGATCTTTGGATTGTGCAGCTCCACTATTATCACAAAACAATTTGATGGGAACTTGCTCCATTCTTATAACACCAAGATCAGAAAGGAATTTCTTCCAAACAGCCTCTTTGCCGCTTCACAAGCAGCAACGTACTCGGCTTCCATGGTGGAGTCCGCAATGCAAGATTGCTTAACACTCCTCCAACTTATGGCTCCACCTCCCAAGGTGAAAACACATCCTGAAGTGGATTTTCTGAAATCTAGATCTGATTGAAAATTTGAATCTGTATAGCCAATGGGAATCAAATCCTCACAATGGTAAACAAGCATATAATCTCTCGTTCTCCTAAGATACTTGAGAATGTGCTTTACAGCTTGCCAATGTTTTAGTCCTGGATTTGATTGATATCGGCTGACCATGCCAACTGAATAACAAATGTCTGGTCTAGTACAAAGCATGGCATACATGAGACTTCCCACTGCAGAAGCATAAGGAACTTGTCTCATCAAATTTTCTTCCTCTTGAGTCTTAGGTCTTTGGTCATCAGACAGAGGAACTCCATGTCTAAAAGGAAGCAATCCTTTCTTGGAGTTTTGCATGCTAAACCGTTCTAGAACCTTATCTATATATCCAGCTTGTGATAAGCCTAACATCTTATTCTTACGATCTCGCCAAAGCTTGATCCCTAGAATAAAGTTAGCTTCACCCAAGTCCTTCATATCAAATTGGCTAGACAACCAAACTTTAACCGATGACATTACCCCTACATCATTCCCAATTAGTAGAATATCATCAACATAAAGCACTAGGAACATTACTACTTTGTCTCGATGTCTCTTGTACACACATGGTTCATCAAGATTTTGTTCAAAACCAAATGACTTGATTGCTTGATCAAATCTGATGTTCCATGACCTAGATGCTTGCTTAAGTCCATAAATGGACCTATTCAACTTGCATACCATATGCTCTTGGTTCTTTGCTATGAATCCTTCTGGTTGCATCATGTATATTTCTTCTTCAAGATTGCCATTAAGAAATGCAGTCTTGACATCCATTTGCCAAATCTCATAATCATAATGAGCAGCAATGGATAAGAGAATTCTGATAAACTTAAGCATGGCTACTGGCAAAAAAGTTTCATCATAATCAATACCTTATTTTTATGTATACCCTTTAGCCACTAGTCTTGCTTTAAAGGTTTCAACCTTTCCATCTATCCCTCTCTTCCTCTTGTAAACCCATTTGCAACCAACAGGTTTAATGCCGTTAGGCGCCTTTACAAGATCTCATACATGATTGGAATACATAGAATCCAATTCAGATTTCATAGCTAAGACCCAATGATGTGCATCTATATCATTAATTGCCTCCTCATAAGTGTAGGGATCCGATTCTGCCTCTTCTGAGATAGCTATATAAGTTTCTCCCAAACCTCTAAATCTCATAGGAGGCCGAATAATTCTCCCACTACGACGAGGCACCTGTGTACTAGACATCTCATGAGTAATGTCTTGTGGTGTATCTAATACAGCCACATCATCCTATAGTTTCATTCTTGGTTGTTCAACTACAGGTTCATTCATTTCAGCCAAGACAACTCTACTTCTAGGATTAAAATTATTCACATAATCATCTTCCAAAAATTTGGCATGGGTGCTAACAAACACTTTGTTATCCTTATGATTATAGAATAAATAACCCTTAGTTTCTTTTGAATACCCTAAAAACATGCATACTTCAGTTTTAGTTTCCAACTTATCAGACTTCCCTTTCAACACATGTGCTGGACATCCCCAAATGTGGAGATATTTCATACTAGGCTTGCGCCCACTCCACAATTCCTTAGGTGTGTTGGGAACAGATTTTGATGGAACTAAATTCAAAACATGCATAGCAGTTTTTAGTGCATATCCCCAAAAAGAAACTGGTAAAGTTGAGTAACTCATCATGGACCTAACCATTTCCAAAAGAGTCCTATTCCTTCTTTCCGCTACACCATTTTGTTGGGGAGTTCCTGGTGCAGTCAATTGGGAGACAATCCCATTTTGAATTAGGTAATCCTTGAAATCCCCAAGAAGGTATTTGCCACCTCGATCAGATAGAATTGCCTTTATGCGTTTACCCAATTGATTTTCAACTTCAGCCCTAAACTCTTTGAACTTGTCAAAGGCTTCGGACTTCCGTCTCATTAGGTACACATAACCATATCTTGAGTAATCATCCGTGAACGTGATGAAGTACTCATAACCTCCTTTTGCTTGGGTTGACATAGGACCACATACATCTGTATGAACTAATTCAAGCAATTCTTAGGCTCTTCTACCTTTTGCATTAAAAGGTCGTTTGGTCATCTTACCTTCCAAACAAGATTCGCAAACTGGAAAGCCATCAAAGTCCATGGGCTGTAAAAGTCCATCTTTGATTAGTCTTTGAATCCTATTTGAATTAATATGACCCAAACGCAAGTGCCATAGATATGCATCACTAGTAGAAGGAAACTTTCTCTTTAATGATTTTACATGAGAGCTACTATCTATTTCAGAATTGTATAATTCATGCATGTCAGGAGTTAAAATATAAAGACCATCCACAATATTGCCAGAACAGATAAACACTTTATCCTTCTTTATTACAACATTGTCTTTCAGGATAACACAATATCCATGTTTACCTAAATAAGTTGCAGAAATTAAATTCCTACGAACATTAGGTACATACAAACAGTCTTCCAATATTAACACTCTAGACTTAAAACACAAATTATACACTCCAACAGCTACAACCGGAATCCTGCTACCATCAGCCAAAGTAAGAAATAGTTCTCCCTCATTCAACTTTCTGGTCTCCTGGAACCCCTGCAAAGAATTGCAGATATGATTAGTACAACCTGAATCCAAACACCAGGAATCTGTTGGATTCTGTACCAAACATATTTCAAGAAGAAAGGAACTTTTATTACCCTTATTCTTGGCAGCCTTGAATATTGGACAATTCCTCTTCCAATGTCCTTTCTCACCACAATGGAAACACTTTCCTTTGCTTTTCTTTCCTTTATCGGCAACCCCTAAAGCAATTTGTTTACCAATTTTCTTAGTGAAGTCCTTCTTCTTCTTCTTACCCTTGCCTTTCGACTTAGGTTGAGAAGTAGAACCTTCACCCACATTGGCTTCAACACTAGAAGTACCAAGGATGCCTTCCGCCGCCACTAACTCATTCATTAATTCAGACAAAGAGTAAATCTTTTTGTTCATATTATAATTGAGTCTGAATTCCTTGAATGAATCTGGTAGTGACTGGAGTATCATATCCACTTGGGATTCTCCATCAATGTCAGCGCCTAAAACTTCTAATGTGTTCAGATTAGCAATCATCCTAAGACAATGCTCCCTTACTGAACTTCCTACAGCCATTTTGGTATTATAAACTTGCCTCATGGTTTCTTGCCTTGCAGACCGGCCTTGCTCACCAAACATCTCCTTCAGACTTTGCATGATGTCCGAAGCATGTTCTACATCCTGCATTTGATGCTGTAGAACATTTGAAATAGATGCTAGGATATAGCACTTGGCCATCTCATTAGATTTCTGCCAACGATCATATCGCTGTTTTTCCTCAATAGGAGCATCTAATGAAGGAAAGCTAGGACATGGTTGAGTAAGCACATATTTGTGCTCTTCAGCAGTAAGAACAATGTCCAAATTCCTTTTCCAGTCAACATAGTTGGATCCAGTCAGTTTGTTTTGGTTAAGAATAGCAATAAGTGGGCTAAATGATGCCATGATTTAAATCTGAAAATAATAAACATGAATATAATAAGTAAACTGGACATTATCAATTTAGCATATAAGCATACAATATGGAACCTTAATAAAACCATAAAATAATATATGCAACGACAACCCAATCCATGTCTATAATTCCTTGGTAGCAAGTTTATTATAAACACATTAATTGGTTGAGAACTATTCTCATTATTAGTGCTATCATGATAACTCTTATCAAACACTAATAATATGCCGTATTACCTTCAGCCTCTAAGTAATAATGACATAGCTCCTTTGGGAGGTTAACATTACACTTAGTCTAGTGTATACCATTATCTAGAATCATGTGTAGCCACATTTCATCTCCCTTTTATAGTGTTTAAACTTGTAGTACCATGAAACAAAACACCCTCCTTTGGGATCGCGAGGCATATGCGCCAAGACGAGGTGTTTGTCCACACTACTTTAAACGGGTAAGTTCAAACTTGTAGTACTATGAAGTAAACACCCTCCTTTGGGATCGCGAGGCATATACGCCAAGACGAGGTGTTTACCCACACTACTTTGAACCGATAATGGAGGCTGTGAGATCCAACCCTTGTATCTCTCTCCCACTAGAAATTTTAAAATAAAGGTTTTTAATGTCAAGAGCCATAAAAATGCTAGACACGTGAAAAACACAATCCTAATCTCATTAGGAATAAATTTCATTAAACTAGCATTAATATATATAACGTAATATAAACTCATATTATATTATATATATAATATAATATATATATTACGTTATAAAATTATATTATATTATATATAAAATATAATATATTATATTATATATATATATATATATATATATATATATATATATATATATATAACGTTCAGATGGTTGAAATCCTATTAGTACGAATTGCACTTTTCATGGCATATGATTCAACTTTCATGGCATTTATACATGCAAGACAAAATCCAAAAGAAATTGAATAGTCAAGCCTTGCTATGTTCAAACGTGAATCAACGTACTAACCATGCAATAGATTCCAAGTCAACCGGTGCATTAAACGAGAATGACCACTCATTTTCATTAACTACCCGTTTGTAATAACTGCTTCCTTACGAAAATGGCTTTACAGAATTACAATGGCCATCACTTTTATACATAGGTTATGCAACTCTCTACATTATATCTAAATGATGCAGAAAATTGAAACACAAAGACAATGGTTTTCTTAAATTTTAAAATTCAATCACATGCTATACAATCATGAAATGAAAACCTGGCTCTGATACCAATTGTTGGTTAAAAATCTGGTTTTGTATCTCATACAAAACACACAGCGGAAGCAACAAACAAGGATCTATTTCACTCATGATTGACAACATGCACTCTGTAAATTTCAGAATTTAAGAACAAGATAGCGTACCTTGGTATGGAGAATTTGAAAACAAAGATTAGAAGCACTTGGGAAAACTTTTAATCTTCACTCCAATTCCACTTTACGCCCAAGATGTGTGGTCTCTCAATCAGTTTCCAAAGGGAGAATCAAAATGTGTCTCACACTCTTTCTTTTTTTCTTACGAAAAATCACGTTAAAAAATTCTGTATGTTTCTCCCTTTATAATTAACTGATTATCTAATTGGGCCGGCCTATTGGGCCTTTCCAATTGGGCTTTAATGTGTGGCTTGGAATGGGACCAAAAGGGACCAATAAGACACTAGCTCCAATGGGCCTTGGGCTTTTCCGTCAACTCTTGACAAGTCCAAAGTTACCATTAATTATATTTAATACCACTATATAAATATAATTGCACTCTAGGCCTTATTAATAAATTATATCCCAAGACTTTATTTTACACGCAACCCCTTCATAAAATATTCGTAGTAATACAAAGTCATAAATATAGACTGCCACTTTGTAAATTACTACATCTTATCCTTGAGTACCCGGTTTAATCCTTTAAAGTTATTCATCATATATTTATGAAATCCAATTTCATAAATATATACTTTAGTAATTTCTTACCAAAGTGGTTAGGCCTAACTCTCTGAATAACCAAACCCATTAAACTTATCTCAAGGGAATATTTTGTATCTCTATTAAGAGACTATGAATTCCATCTTAAGAATATATGTTCCATCAACACTAAATGTGGTTGCCCAACATACTGAGGTTTTGACCGTTACTTTGGATCTCACTCCTAATATATCAAAGCAAGCTACACCTCATGATCAAGTCCATTATTCTCTCAGGATTAAGAGTTCATGCAAATAGAAGTCGTGAGATTTATTATTCATTTGACAGTCGTTAGGAGAATAATAAATCTCACAGCGGTCCAGTTCAATATGTCTTAACTCTTAAAACATATCAACATATCAACTAGAAGTCACCACTTCCATGATCAAGACAAATCATCTTAGTTGATACGTTATAGTCTTCGCAGATGAAATGCCCAATTTCATCACCGACTACGAACTATAAATTCTGAGTTTACAAAGAACTTGTGATTTATATCTTCTGTGACTAAATCACATAAATCACATACTATGCATCTCATGGACTATATGATAATGTCCAAATATTCATGTTACCATTATTTTAGATAAAAATAAACAACTTTATTAAACACAACATTAAGTCATACATAATGTCATACATAGCATCATACAATAAGATTTAAGGGCATATATCCTAACATTTTCACCTTGGGAGGTGGAGCCATAAGTTAGAGGAGTGTTAAGCAATCTTGCATTGCGAACTCCACCATGGAAGCCGAGTACGTTGCTGTTTGTGAAGCAGCAAAAGAGGCTGTTTGGCTCAAGAAATTCCTTTCTGATCTTGGTGTTGTAAGAATGGAGCATGTTCCCATCACATTGTTTTGTGACAATAGTGGAGCGGTTGCACAATCCAAAGATCCAAGAAATCACAAGAAAGGAAAGCACATTGAGAGGAAATACCATATCATTCGAGAAATTGTTGCTCCTGGACATGTTATGGTAGCAAAGACTGAAAGTGCAAATAATCTAGCAGATCCTTTTACCAAAACCTTGCCTCAAAGGACCTTCGAATCACATTTGGAGGAAATGAGAGTTAGATTAGTGCATAATAGTCTTTAGGGCAAGTGGGAGATTATTAGGATATGTGCCCTTAAATCCTTTTGTATGATGCTATGTATGACATTATGTATGACTTAATGTTATGTTTAATAAAGTTGTATATTTTTATCTAAAATAATGGTAACATGAATATTTGGGCATTATCATATAGTCCATGAGATGCATAGTATGTGATTTATGTGATTTAGTCACAGAAGATATAAATCATAAGTTCTTTGTGAACTCAGAATATATAGTTCGTAGTCGGTGATGAAATTGGACATTTCATCTGCGAAGATTATAATGTATCAACTAAGATGATTTGTCTTGATCATGGAAGTGGATGCTTCTAGTTGATATGTTGATATGTTGATATGTTTTAAGAGTTAAGATATATTGAACTGGACCGTGTGAGATTTATTTTTCTCCTAATGACTGTCAAATGAATAATAAATCACACGACTTTTATTTGCATGAACTCTTAATCCTGAGAGAATAATGGACCTGATCATGATGTGTAGGTTGTTTTGATATATCAGGAGTGAGATCTAAAGTAACGGTCAAAATCTCAGTATGTTGGGCAGCCACATTTAGTGTTGATGGAACATATATTCTCAAGATGGAATTCATAATCTCTTGATGGAGATATAAAATATTCCTTTGAGATAAGTTTAATGGGTTCAGTTATTTAGAGAGTTAAGCGTAACCACTTTGGTAAGAAATTACTAAAGTATATATTTATGAAATTGGATTTCATAAATATATAATGAATAGCTTTGAAGGATTAAATCGGGTACTCAAGGATTAAGATGTAGTAATTTTCAAAGTGCCAGTCTATATTCATGACTTTGTATTACTACGAATATTTTATGAAGGGATTGCGTGTATAATAAAGTCTTGGGATATAATTTATTAATAAGGCCTAGAGTGCAATTATATTTATATAGTGGCATTAAATATAATTAATGGTAACTTTGGACTTGTCAAGAGTTGACGGAAAAGTCCAAGGCCCATTAGAGCTATTGTCTTATTGATCCCTTTTGGTCCCACTTCAAACCATACACTAAAGCCCAATTGGAAAGGCCCAATAGGCCAGCCCAATTAGATAATGAATTAGTTATAAAAGTAGAAACATACAATTTTTTTTTTTAAGAAAAAGGATCTTAGAGAAAAAGTAAAAGAGAGAGTGTGTGACACACTTTCATTCTCCCTTTACAAACTAATTGAGAGACCACACATCTTGGGCGTAAAGTGGAATTGGAGTGAATATTAAAAGTGTTTCCAAGTGCTAATCTTTGTTTTGAAATTCTCCACACAAAGGTATGCTATCTTGTTCTTAAATTCTGAAATTTACATAATACATGCTGTCAATCATGAATGAAATAGATCCTTATTTGTTGCTTCCACTGTGTTTTTTGTATGAGATACAAAATTAGATTTTTATCCAACATAATAAAGTCTTAGGATATAATTTATTAATAAGACTTAGAGTGCAATTATATTTATATAGTGATATTAAATATAAGGGTAAATTCCACTAAACCCACGTGAGGTTTGGGGAAATATCCATTTAAGTCCAAGACTTTTAAAAAATGACCAAATTAGTCCTTAAAAGACATTTTTATCCTTGTATAGCCAAACCTTCTCATCTTAGTCCCAAACCTCCCTCTCTCTCTGTCTCTTTCTCTTTCTCTCTCAGACCTCTGGCTCCCTATCTCTCTCTCTCAGCCACACCCACGGCAGCTCCATCTCTCTCTCACCCATACCCACGATGGCTCCCTCTCTCTCAGCCACACCCACGGTGGCTTTCACTCTCTAACCCATACCCACGGTGGCTGAAGACTCCTCTTTCATGGCTGAAACCTTTATTTTCCACTACCATCTTCCACTTTATTCTCAAACCAGTGCCATGGAGAGATTTGATGAGGGATTTTCAAGCTTCACATCACCACCACTGCTATTGTTCCATGCCAACGACTTTGATTTAGTGCCAAACGTGCTTGGGTCTTCGTTTTTGGGTTTTTATCTTTATTTCTGGGTTTGGGTCTTTGTTTATGTTTGGGTTTGTATGTCAAATGTCTAGGGAACATTTGACAAGATCCACAAGCTCCGCCACTACCATCGGTGACGCCAACACCAGTGGCTGTTGATCTCTACCCTCTCTTTGTTCTAATTTTTTTTTTCTCCTTTGGTTTGGTTCTTTGTTTGTTTGGGCCTAAGGTCAACTTACGAATTTGGTTTTCTTATGTGATATAAGGATTTGGTGATTTTTGATTTCTGTTTGAAATGGGGTTTGGGTATGATCATTTGCAGATTTGCGAGTATTTTTTAATTTAGGGTTTGTCTTAAAATGGTTCTAATTGGTGATTTTGTTAGTGTGTGCATATGAATGTGTGTATGATTGGTAATCTGGAATGATTTTTGGGGGTTTCAAGTTTTGGAATTTGTATGGCTAAGAGTGTGTGTTTGTGTTCTATGAGATGATGCATCTGTATAGTGTGATTTGTGCTCAAATCCATGCTTGCTAGTGTAATCACAGTGACATAAAACATCGTGGATGTGGTTGAGAGAGAGATGGAGCCACCGTGGGTGTGGGTGTGGCTGAGAGAGAAAGAGAAAGAAGGGTTTGGGACTGAGATGAGAAGGGTTGGCTAGTCAGGGATAAAAATGTCTTTTAAGAACCAAGTTGATCATTTTTTGAAAGTCTTGGACTTAAACAGTATTAACCCAAACCTCAAGGGGCTTTAGTGGAATTTACCCTAAATATAATTAATGGTAACTTTGGATTTGTTAAGAGTTGACAGAAAAGCCCAAGGCCCATTGGAGCTAATGTTTTTTTGGTCCTTTTTGGTCCCACTCCAAGCCACACACTAAAGCCCAATTGGAAAAGCCTAATAGGCCAGCCCAATTAGATAATTAGTTAGATATAAAGGGAGAAACATACAAAATTTTTATAAGAGAGACATCATTGTGAAGTGTTGTGTATGTGTGAGTGAAGCCACTCGATTATTCTCCCTTGAAAAGTGATTAAGAGACCACACTTCTTGGGGGTAAAGTGGAATTGGAGTGAAGATTAAAAGTGTTCCCAAGTACTTCTAATATTTTGTTTTGGATTTCACCACACCAAGGTACGCTATCTTGTTCTTAAATTCTGAAATTTACATAGTGCATGTTATCAATCATGAATGAAATAGATCCATGTTTGTTGCTTCAGCTGTGTGTTTTGTATGAAATACAAAACCAAATTATCCAACAATTGGCATCAGAGCTAGGTTTCTTCTCTTGATTTTATAACATGTGATTGAGTTTTAGAAAAAAAAAAAAAGATCATTCTCTTGGTGTTATGGGATTCTTGAATCTACAGTGATTGTTCTATATAATCATGTTTATAGGATTTTTGATTTCATAATTTTTTTTAAGAGAAGGTGATTAACTTTGCATTGATGTGAAGAGAATTTCTATTAATATGAAATTCCATCTTCAAAATAATTATGTTGGCCATAAACTTCTAGATAATGTTGACTTATAACTGTCATGATAAATGTATAATACTTAACGGTTTGGATTGAAAGCCACTATTTCGGGATTGAAAGTTACTATTTTGTGGCCCATGGTTGCATTTTGTTCTCTTTAAGGATTCTCTTGAATCCTTGTTATATATATTGTAGACCGAATGGTCTTGAATCATGTTTATTATATTGTATCAAGTGGCATTTGACTTTTGGCTAGTGATACATGTATGACTGTATGGTAAACGTGTATTATTGTTGGTCTTGCTTGATATTATTATATGTTATCGAGGATTCAAGGCCTAACTTCATGAATTGATTAATATATATATATATATATATATATTAATGTGCTAATGTACAAACAATGGTATCAATTCATATATATATATATATATATATATTAACGCTAGGATTAAAGTATTCGTTTAATGAAATTTATTCCTAATGAGATTAGGATTATGTTTTCAAGGTTTCTAGGATTATTATGGTTCTTGATCTTAAAATCCTTTAATTTAAAATATCTAGTAGGAGAGAGATACAAGGGTTGCATCTCACGGCCTCAATTGTCTATTCATAGTAGTGTGAAATATATTCTTTGTCTTTGCTTCGAGCTTAGCATTCCATTTGGAGAGTATTTATTTCATGGTGCTACAAGATTGAACTACTTGGTTTATAGTGGTTTGATCAAACACCTTGTCTTAGCCTTGAGCTTTGCATTCCATGTAGAGGGTGTTTTGTATCATGGTACTACAAAATAAACCCGTTAAGGGAGATGAAATGTGGCTACACATGATTCTAGATAATGGTATACACTAGACTGAGTATATAGTATCCTCTATGCTGAGTTCTTACTATTATTACTTCGAGGCTAAATGTAAAACGACATATTATTAGTGTTTGATAAAAGTTATCATGATAGAACTAATAATGAGAATAGTTCTCAATCAATCATAGTATTTAATATCATTCTATGTTGAGGGATATTGTATATCGGATTGGGTTGTCGTTGCATATTTTATATTATGGTTTTATTAAGATTCCATACTATATGTTTATATGCTAAATTGATAATGTCTAGTTTACTAATTATATTCATGTTTGTTATTTTTAGATTTAAAATCAAGGCATCATTTAGCCCACTTGTTGCTATTCTTAATCAAAACAAACTGACTGGATCCAACTATGTTGACTGGAAAAGAAATTTAGACATTGTTCTTACTACTGAAGGGCACAAATATGTGCTTACTCAACCATGTCCTAGCTTTCCGTCATTAGATGCTCCTCTTGAGGAAAAAAAAATGATTGTTGGCAGAAATCTAATGAGATGGCTAAGTGCTATATCCTAGCATCTATTTCAAATGTTCTACAGCATCAAATGCAGGATGTAGAACTAGTTTCGGACATAATGCTAGGTGTCAATATTGATGGAGAATCCCAAGGGGATATGATACTCTAGTCACTAACAGAATCATTCAAGGAATTCAAACTTAACTAAAATATAAACAAAAAGGTTTATTCATTGTCTGAATTGATGAATGAGTTGGTAGTGGCGAAAGGGATCCTTGGTACTTCTAGTGTCGTTGCTAATATGGCTGAAGCTTCTACTTCTCAACCTAAGTCGAAAAGCAAGGGTATAAAGAAGAAGAAGAAGAAGGACTTTGCCAAGAAAGATGGTAAACAAGTTGCCTTAGGATTTGCCAACAAAGGAAAGAAAATTAAAGGAAAGTGTTTCCATTGTGGTAAGAAAGGACATTGGAAGAGGAATTGTCCAATATTTAAGGCTGCCAAGAATAAAGGTATGAAAAGTACATTCCTTCTTGAAACATTTTTGGTACAGAATTCCACAGATTCTTAGTGTGTGGATTCAGGTTGTACTCATCATATCTGCACATTTTTGCATGGGTTTCAAGAGGCCAGAAAGCTGAATGAAGGGAAAATGTTTCTTACCTTGGCTAATGGGAGCAGGATTCCAGTTGTAGCTATTGGAGTGTTTAATTTATGTTTTGAATCTAGAGTTTTAATATTGGAAAACTGTTTGTATGTACCTAATGTTCGTAGGAGTTTAATTTCTACAACTTATTTAGGTAAAGATGGATATTATGTTATCCCAAAAGATAATGTTGTAATAAAGAAGGATATAATGTTTATCTGTTCTGGCAATATTGTAGATGATTTTTATATTTTAACTCCTGGTAAGTATGAATTATACAATTCTGAACTAGATAATAACTCTCATGTAAAATCATTAAAAAGAAAGTTTTCTTCTACAAGTGATGCATATCTTTGGCACTTGCATTTGGGTCATATTAATTCAAACAAAATTCAAGGCCTTATCAAAGATAGACTCTTAGGGCCCATGGACTTTGATGGTTTTTTAGCTTGTGAATCTTGTTTGAAGGGTAAAATGACCAAACGACATTTTAATACAAAAGGTAGAAAAGCCCAAGAGTTGCTAGAACTAGTACATTTAGATGTATGTGGTCCTATGTCAATCCAAGCAAGAGGTGGCTATGAGTATTTCATTACCTTCATTGATGATTACTCTGGATTTGGTTATGTGTACCTAATGAAACAGAAGTCTGAAGCTTTTGAAAAGTTCAAAGAGTTTGGCTAAAGTTAGAATCAATTAGGTAAACACATAAAGGCCATTCGATCTGATCGAGGTGGCGAATACCTTCTTGGGGATTTCAAGGATTACTTAATTGAAAATGGGATTATATCCTAGTTGATTGCACTTGGAACTCCACAACAAAATGGTATAGTAGAAAGAAGGAATAGGACTCTTTTAGATATGGTTAGATCTATGTTGAGTTATATGACTCTACCGATTTCCTTTTGGGGATATGCCTTAAGTACTACAATGTATCTTCTGAATTTAGTACCTTTGAAGTCTATTCCTAAAACACTTGTAGAGTTGTGGATTGGGCGTAAGCCTAGTATAAGACATCTTCATATTTGGGGTTGTCCAGTACATGTGTTGAAAGAAAAGTCTGACAAGTTACAGACTAAAACAGAAGTGGTATTCTTGTAGGGTATCCAAAAGGAATTGTTGGAGGTTTATTCTATAGTCATAAGGATAATAAAGTGTTTGTTAGCACAAATTCCAAATTCTTGGAAAATGACTATATGAATGATCATACTCCTAGAAGTAGAGTTGTTTTGGTTGAAATGAATGAACCTGTAGTTGAACAATCAATGGATGAAACTAGGGATGATGTGGGTGTATTAGATACACCATAAGACATTACTCATGAGATGGCTAGTATACAGGTGCCTCATTGTAGTGGGAGAATTGTTCGGCCTCCTATAAGATTTATAGGTTTGGGAGAAACTTATGAAGCTATCCTAGAAGAGGCTGAATTCAATCCTTACACTTATGAAGAGGCAATGAATGATATAGATGTACATCATTAGGTCCAAGCTATGAAATCTAAATTGGATTCTATGTATTCTCATCAAGTATGGGACCTTGTAAAGGTGCCTAACGACATTAAACATGTTAGTTGCAAATGGGTTTACAAGAGGAAGAGAGGGCTAGAAGCAAAGGTGGAAACCTTTAAAGCAAGACTAGTGGCGAAAGGGTATACACAAAAAGATGGTATTGATGATGATGAAACTTTTTTACCATTAGCCATGCTTAAATCTATCAGAATTCTCTTATCCATTGCTACTCATTATGATTATGAGATTTGGTAAATGGATGTCAAGACTGCATTTCTTAATAGCAATCTTGAAGAAGAAATCTATATGATGCAACTGGAAGGTTTCATAGCAAAGAACCAAGGGCATATGGTATGTA
Organism: Castanopsis chinensis; assembly: GCA_032878915.1. Classification (NCBI taxonomy): domain Eukaryota; kingdom Viridiplantae; phylum Streptophyta; class Magnoliopsida; order Fagales; family Fagaceae; genus Castanopsis; species Castanopsis chinensis. The sequence continues at coordinate 1,810,252 of JAVQMG010000130.1, read as the reverse complement.
AGTTGAAAAGGTCCAGTTATGGATTTAAGCAAGCATCTAGGTCATGGAACATTAGATTTGATCATGGAACATTAGATTTGATCAAGCAATTAAATCATTTGGTTTTGAACAAAATCTTGATGAACCATATGTATACAAAAGAAAATAAGACAGAGTAGTAATGTTCCTAGTGTTTATATTGATGATATTCTACTCATTGAAAATAACGTAGGGGTAATGTCTTCGGTAAAGGCTTGGTTGTCAAGACAATTTGAAAAGAAGGACTTGGGTGAAGCTAACTTTATTCTAGGGATTAAACTTTGACGAGATCACAAGAATAAGATGTTAGGTCTATCACAAATTGGGTATATAGATAAAGTTCTAGAATGGTTTAGCATGCAAAACTCCAAGAAAGCGTTACTTCTTTTTAGACATGGAGTTCCTCTGCCTGATGACTAAAGGCCTAAGACTCTTGAGGAAGAAAATATGATGAGATAAGTTTCTTATGCTTCTGCAGTGGGAAGTCTCATGTATGCCATGCTATGTACTAGACCAGATATCTATTATTTAGTTGGCATATTCTCAAGTATCTACGAAGAATGAGAGATTATATGCTTGTTTACCACAGTGAGGATTTGATTCCCATTGGTTATATAGATTCAGATTTTCAGTTAGATCTTGATTTTAGAAAGTCCACTTCAGGTTGTGTGTTCACCTTAGGAGGTGGAGCCATAAGTTGAAGGAGTGTTAAGCAATCTTACATTGTGGACTCCATCATGGAAGCTAAATATGTTATTGCTTGTAAGGCGGCAAAGGAAGCTGTTTGGCTCAAGAAATTCCTTTACGATCTTAGTGTTTTGAGAATTGAACAAGTTCTCATCACATTGTTTTGCGATAATAGTGGAGCGGTTGCGCAATCCAAAGATCCAAGGAATGATAAGAAAGGAAAGCACATTGAGAGAAAGTACCACATTGTTCGAGATATTGTTGCTTGAGGAGATGTAGCAGTAGCAAAGATTGATAGTGCAAGTAATCTAGTGGATCCCTTTACCAAAACTTTGCCCCAAAGGATTTTTGAGTCACATTTGGAGGGATTGAGAGTTAGATTAGTAAACAATAGTCTTTAGGGCAAGTGGGAGATTGTTATGATGTGTGTCCTTAAATCTTATTGTATGATGTTATGTATGACTTAATGTTATGATTAAAAAAGTTGTTTTATTATTATCTAAAATAATGGTAACATGAATATTTGGACATTATCACATATAGTCCATGAGATGCATAGTATGTGATTTACATGAAAAGTCACAGAAGATATAAATCAAATGTTCTTTGTAAACTCAGAGTTATAGTTTGTAGTCAGTGATGAAATTGGGCATTTCATCTGTGAAGACTAGAACATATCAACTAAGATGATTTGTCTTAATCATGGAAGTGGAGACTTCTAGTTGATATGTTGATATGTTTTAAGAGTGAAGACATATTGAACTAGACCACTATGAGATTTATTATTCTCCTAATGACTGTCAAATGAATAATAAATCTCACAACTTCTATTTGCATGAACTCTTAATCTTGAAAGAATAATGGACCTGATTATAAAGTGTAGGTTGCTTTGATTTATCAGGAGTGAGATCTAAAGTCATAATCAAAATCTCAGTATGTTAGGCAGCCATATTTAGTGCTGATGGAACATATATTCTTAAGATGGAATTCATAATCTCTTAACGGAGATATAAAATGTTCCCTTGAGATAAGTTTAATGGGTTCAGTTATTCAGAGTGTTAGGCCTAACCACTTTAGTATAGAGATACTAAAGTTTATATTTATGAAATTGGATTTCATAAATATATGATGAATAACTTAAAGGATTAACCCAGTACTCAAGGATAAAGATGTAGTAATCTTCAAAGTGGCAGTTTACATTCATGACTTTGTATTACAACGAATATTTTATGAAGGGCTTGCATGTAAAATAAGGTCTTGGGATATAATTTATTAATAAGGCCTAGAATGCAATTATATTTATACAGTGATATTAAATATAATTAATGGTAACTTTGGACTTGTCAAAAGTTAATGAAAAGCCTAAGGTTCATTGGAGCTAGTAATTTTTTGGTCCCTTCTAGTCCTACTCTAAGCCACACACTAAAGCCCAATTGGAAAGGCCTAATAGGCCAGTCCAGTTAGATAATCAGTTAGATATAAAGGGAGAAACATACAAAATTTTTATAAGAGAGATATAATTGTGAAATGGTGTGTATGTGTGAGTGAAGTTACTCTATTATTCTCCCTTGGAAACTGATTGAGAGACCACACTTCTTGGGGATAAAGTGGAATTGGGGTGAAGATTAAAAGTGTTCCCAAGTACTTCTAATATTTTGTTTTGGATTTCATCATACTAAGGTACGCTATCTTATTCTTAAATTCTGAAATTTACATAATTCATGTTATCAATCATGAATGAAATAGATCCATGTTTGTTGCTTCCTCTATGTGTTTTGTATGAGATACAAAACCAGATTTTCCAACAGGTTTAGTGTCACTATGGACATTACTTTCAGCTTTTTTGGCTTTGAACAAGATGGTAGTAATATCCTCCGTAGTCAAATAGGGAGATGCCCAAGGACCTTGACCACCTTTTGGGGCTTGAGGTATGAATGTCCCTTGGCACAAATACTGAAATTCTGCCTACATGGTAGCCTGAAAATGCTAGAGATCCTCAATAGCTATCATGATATTTCTATGTTTAGGCTGATTAGCTTCTCTAGAAGACTCTGTGCCTTTGTTGTGCATGGATATATGATCTACACTTGGCCCCACTTGCTAGTTTTCACTCGAACTAGCTAGTGCTCGCATGCCTTTCTTCCTCAGAGGCATCAAAAGGATGAAAGTAGATGGAAATATATGAATCAATAGAAAAATAACTCAAAAAGGGGAATAACTAGAAAACTCCCCAGTGACGTTGCCAAAAATGTACGTGCAAGTTAGATTTGAACTTATATAGGAGAGAAAATAAGCTATCTAACAGTACATCTTGAAGCAAAAACTCATAAGTGACAAAAAATGCAAGCTTTAACATCATAATGCCTAGAGAAAAAGAAAGTGTTTGCAAGGATGTAAAGTAGGTAGTGGATGTATGTGTTAAACCCTAAGAAAGGGATGAAAAACTACAGTTTGAGCAAGAGAGAATCACTCTTGCTTTGTTCAATTTTGTGTTATGTGGGGAATAAGGGTATCTCTTATACAATAAATATGTTCTTCCTCAAAAGAGAGACCTTGTTTTCTACCTTACTTCCTTATCAACTTTCTATTATTTTCTCAAAATATTTACTTAGGTTCTTCCCTTAATAGTCCAGTTGCATGTTCCTCTTATAGTCTGAGGAATATGGCTAAGTACAAAGACAGGTGTCAAGTCATCATTTCCTTATTTTGGACCACATAATAGCTAAGTACTATTTGGTGGCTGGAGGAGAGAAAACACCAACGCTAGAACTGTGGCATAGGGGTAGGTGACTATGCCATTGCATGGGGAACAATTCTTGAGTAATGAAAGGGACATTAGAGGTCCTGAAGATGATACATGTGTCTCCAAAGTGGTCTAACATACACTCAGCTAATAAAGGGTGTTTCTATAGTACCTGACCTTAGGGGATCATTGTCTCCCTTTTTGCGAGTGCTTGAGTACCCGCATCAAATGCATATCTTACTTCCTTCCTAAGGCAGTCATGCCTTTGGCACAAGCCAAGGGCAATATCTTGTAGCCAACATTTCCTCTCCCTTGCTTATAGCCACTCCATGTGTAACATCTAGATTCAGCCACATCAACATTCTCTCATGCCTTGGATGGTGTATTGTACAGACCTCTTAAACCAAATTGTTTAACCTAATAAATTAGCCAAGTAGTTACTTTGGTTAATTATTCAAATCTTGTTTGAACAATAATAAATCACATCATGCATAGCAACAGAAAATAAAGAACACCACTGTATGATGACTTAGAAAAAACCAATGAAACCAACAGTGTCATGGTAAAAACCTACGGAGGATTTGACCTAGCTATTCTCAAGGTAAAATAAATTCATTATGATAGAATGGAAGTTTACAATAGATTTTCTCTCTAAAATCTAAAGCTACGTCTTGTAGAACTTACTCACACAACCACGTAAAGCTTCAAATCCATAGACTCTTCTATCTTGAATTTGTTGCACACAAACACCTACATTTGTGACTTTTAGATCCTACTCAAAGGTTTCAGATCACGGCTTGTTGATCTGTGCAGCAACTAGATTCCACCAACACTTGATTGTAGATCTTGTTCTGGCGGATGCTTGTGAAGTTATAAGTTATAAAACTTCTTAGATCTAACAGGAGTAACTCACAAGTCTTCTAATAGTCTTCAAAATGCAGATGGTGTTTTCCTTTTACACGTAGGAGTGTTGGACTAAAACCTTAAACATTTTTGCAGGTTAGTGCTTGTTTAAAATTCTACAGAAATTCTTTTTCTGCAATTTTCGATCGATCGAGCTTCACAATTTGATTAGTTGAGCTTCATAAAAAAATAATTCTTTTTCCTACAGTTTGTACATTCTTGAGTTTTGACCTATACAACTTTGAGCAATGTCTAACACCTATTCTAATCATGTTTTTGTTCTTAGTTTGCCAACACATACAAGTTGAAATTCTAAACACTTAATCCTAAATTTTTAGAACCTAACATAAAGTACTAAATGCATCTATAAGAGAATTAATATCTTGCTTTACATGTCATTCTAATTTGTGTACTTTATCGCTTGGAATTAGGTGTCAATGTTTTTAGGTTTCACAATTAGCTCAACTGATAAAATCTATTATTGTTCAACCTATAATGGGATAGAGAATATTGCAATTTTGTACCAAAGAATATCTAATTTGATATTCCTACATTATTAAAATATTTTTAAAAAATAACAAATAGATCGAACTAGTAAAATTGGACCTAGATTTGATAATCTACCCAAACCTACAAAAAAGTATGGGTATAGGTAAAAAATATTGGACCTGAGAAAAAGAAAGAGTCAACCCTTACCTGACCTGCTAAAATGGTAGGTCGGGTTAGTCGATCCTGCTAGTAACATGGGTCAACACCTAAATATAGAGTAGGTTACCCAAATAAAAGCCAAACGGATCCAAGTTGTACCAAAATACAATTAGATACCCGTATCCCTTTAGATCTAGATCTTTTGCTAGATCCAATTTTTCTGGGTCAAAGACAAAACTGTATTCTAAAGATTTTAATTATACTTTCAGAGAGGAAGAGAGAAAGTGATAAGAGAGAAGAAAAATTGTTAGGGATAGATAACTTTAACAAGAAATGGCGTATTGCTCATGTGTTAAACTTAAGTTGACTTTTTTTTTTTTGATAGAAAGGGGGGACTATTATTTGGTTATATATATATATATATATATATAAGAGTTTATACACCAACAGACTATTCAAGCCTTCAGGGACACAGTCTACTAGTCCCAAGGTTTTCCATATCCCATACAAAAGGTACATATACAAAAGCAGGACAGGTTTTGCAGGTTTCCAAACGACACTATTGTTGGTTTCCCCTTTTTGCTAAAGCATCCGTGTTGCCATTAGTTTCATGGAAGATGTGGCAACCTGGACGGTCTAGTCGCGTTTCATATATAACTTGGAACCATTATTTATATATATATATATATATATATATATATATTGGCTTTCTTATTTGGTGTAAACGTATCAAGAGTTTTGTAGTTTAACTAGTGACTATTATGGTGAATTTTCGTTTTTAAAAGTAGTTTTTCACAATTTATAATCATGTTTATAAAACTTATTTAGAAAAAAAAAAAAATGTCATCAATCATAAAAATATGGGTTTGGTTTATCTCCAGTACTTTTTAATAGAAGGTATCTTTTTGTTTTAAATACATAATAACAAGTGGTAGTATGCTTTAATCTCCACATTTTATTTAGTTAGTAGCTGATGTTGCAGTTTCTCATTAACACAGAAGGAGATTTTAGTTAAAAAAGCATTGAAGGTAAGCTAAACTGATTTATGTGATTTAGTTGTAGAAGATATAAATCACAAATTCTTTGTAAACTCAAAATATAGTTCATAGTCAGTGATAAAATTTTGTGTTTCTTCTATAAAGACTATAATGCATCAACTAAGATGGTTTGTCTTGATTGTGGAAGTGGAGACTTCTAATTAATGTGTTCATATGTCTTAAGTGTGCGACACATATTGAATTGGACTGCTATGAAATTTATTATTCAATTAACAATTGTCACTTGAATAATTAATCTCACGACTTCAAATTTTATAGACTCTCAATCCTAAAAGGATAGTGAACCAGATCATGAAATGTAGGTTTCTTTGATATATCAAGAGTGAGATCTAGTTTAGTGGTCAAAACCTTAGTATGTTGGGTAACCATAAGTAGTGTTGAGGGAACTCATATTCTCAAGATGGAATCCAAAATCTCTTTTTATAGAGACACGAAATATCCCATTGAGATAAGTTTAATGGGAAATGGTTATTCAGGGCTAGCCACTTTAGTAAGGAGTTACTAAAGTTTATATTTATTGAAATTACATTTCATGAATATGAATAACTAAAAGATTAAATCAGGTACTTAAGGAATAAAATGATTGTTTACAAAGTGACAGTTTATTATGACTGTGTTCACTATGGATATTTTATGGAGGTGTCAAATGATATCATATTTGAGTCTTGGGAAATAATTTATTATTAAGGCCTAAAGTGCAATTATATTTCCATAGTGTTACTTGTTATATAATTAATGGTAACTTTGGGTTTATCAAGAGTGGACAGATAAGTATGAAGCCCATTTGAGCTAGAGCCTTATTAGTCCCTTTGGTCCCATACCAAGCCACAAACTTAAGCCCAATTAGGCTGGCCCAAAAAGCTAACCCAATTAGATAATCAATTTTTATTTAATAAGATTTATTTATTAGTAACTGCTTAGGGCAATTAAATTGTACGTATGATTAAAAGAAAAGAAAACAGTTTTTCTCTACAGGATTTTGGAATACACTTTTCCAAAGGAAATCAACGTACATAAGAACTGATTGAAAGACCACTCAAATTGGGCACCATGTGGAATTGGTATGAAGATTGAAGATATTCTCAAGTCTTGTTTTTGAATTTTATTGTACCAAGGTGTGCTTTCTCTTCTTTGTTCTAGAATTCAAGGTTACATTTTATCCCTCAAGAATGAAGTAAATCTTTGTATTGCTTTCGTTGTGACTTTTGAATGAGATGCAAAACTATTTTTTCTAGCAATACTAGCCTCAAGCACAAAAATATACATTAATTAGAGTTGTTGTATTTGTCCCAAAATCCTAATGATTAACCTAAGCTAAAACAAATTCGCATGCTACTTTTGATGATTTCTACATCCCACAAATTTAGTAAGTTTTTAGGGGGGTTTTCCCCTTCAGTAAAGCTCTAAACATGGAATTGGTTAGATTTGTCGAAAGCATGTGGCTTACCTCTTGTACTTTTTTATCTGGACATGTCCTTTAGTTTTTGAAAACTCATATTGTGCTAAAACACAAGAGCTTGTTAAGATCCCCAATTAAAAGTTATGGCTAGATTGTTTTTACTCTTACTTAATCAAAGTGCAAAACAAGAGTAAATGTACGTAATGAACTGATACTACTCTATTGCATATACATGGACAGTAAATAATAAAAGTAAAGCACAAGAGTAAGGGAAGAGAGATGCTAACACAAGATAACACCAAGATGTGTTATCGAAGAGGAAATCGAAGAACTCAGCGAAAACCCTCTCCACGACCCTTCAAGTTAAAATCGATCTACTAGAGAATAAAGTTGGAGTACACGAACGACAAAAAACCCTCCAAGCCTAGTCTACACAATATACTTGAGCCCTCCAAGCTCCTGCTACCAATGGACTTTTCAGAGTCATGTCTTCTCTAGCTTGATTCTGCAATACGCCCAATTGCATCCACCAAGTCTCACCAACTTCTTTCTGTAAATTCCCAAAGCTTCCCAAGCTCTAAAACAATTTCTACACTCTAAATAGTTGTGGGTTGTTTTTGGGTACAAATATCCTTTCAAGGTATGGTAATGGGAGAGGGAAAGATAAGAGGCTACAATAATTTCTCACTAAGGATGAGTAGTTGTTTCTCTAAAAGATGTGTGTGTTGTGTTGTAGAAAACCTATCAAGGGTTTTTCTCTCTAAATGACCTCTTGTACATTTGTTGGTAATGATGGTATATAATGGGTGAAGGGTAGGACAACCACACTTAAAATCCTCCAAGTAAAGAGTTTCACAGGTTGGCTTTTCTTTTTAAGACACTCGCGAAACTGACAACCAGGCACGGCTCTTTAGCTTCCAGCATGTACTTCTCATGTGGCTCTTTCGTGGGTAGGCTTCTCGTGAGACACTCGGAAAATCCACTTGTTCATCCAATGCATGCTCGATTTTTCACTAACTTAATTCTAAATCCAATACAATAAAATCCCACAAAATACATGAAACAAATTAATGCAATTACAACACTTTTTGTCATAGAATAAAGCCAACATAAAATATAGTTGTAAATCACAACTTTACAATCTCCCCCTTTGGCTATTCCATGACAAAATACCCTATAATAAACTCTAGACTTAAACGTGAGTTTGGGAACAATGGGTAAATTCACTCACACCTAAATATAAAAGCTATAATGAACTTGGTACATATATACTTGTAACTTGAAACATTCACACAAAATGCATTAGACCCTCAAGGTAAAGCAAGTAATAAAAGGACCAGTATAATGTAACAAGTAAACATGCGATCAAGTAAACATGATGTGAAAAAAATGAGCAACTTGATCAAACACAAAACAGTCATATGAAAATGACCACAATGATCACATAGTAAAACAAATGATCATCCAAACATGCAATCATTAAAGCATAGTAGCATAATGATGTATGCATGTCTAACACACAAACATGATGCAATGAGAGCAACAGAGCAAAACAAGGTTTTCTCAAAAAAGATGTCTTCTCCCCCTTGGTAGATGCATCTCCCCTATGGATTTTTCCCTCTACAATGTGCACGAGATAGAATTTCTCCCCCTAAGTATGTGCACATGAGTCATATAGAAATGACAAAACACTTCGGTATACACTTTGGTATACTCTCCCCCTTTTTGTCACGAATAAAAAAATGAATCAAGAGGAAGGAGGGAAAGAAAAGAAGCTCAAAAGATTGAAAGCTTTTCATGAGGGTGCAAGATGAATGAGAAAATGAAGCTCAAATGAAAGACAAAAATATTAAAAAAAAAAAAAATGCTACAAAGCATAAAGTAAACATGACATGCATAGGATGTGGAACCAAGATATAGACCAATGCATGACAAAGATACTAGAACATGTTATATGTGCTAAAAGGTCTAAAAAGACTTAATTAGCATGAGTGAATGCAAAACATGACAAGTGTTAGAGAGTGTGCATCAAAGGTGCATCTAGTGTACATGTGAGATGCATGGCCAATACATGAGCAACCACTCATGGGTCAAATTATGTAAAACACACAACCAATGATCAAAATGACAAACATGCATAATCATGGTAATTCTCAAAGATTGGTACTCATCGAAATCCAAAACAACAACAAAATTCCATTTGGGCATTTTATCAAACACTTAGAGTGCACACACTACACATGCATCTTAAACAATGCATGAACATAGGGAAATCTTGCCTAAATTCATGCTATTTTTGCCACAAGGGGCCAACATCCAAAGTAAATCATCATTTAGAAAAAAATCCAATAAAAAAGATTGACAAAAATTATGTTTTCCAACCCCCCATTTGAGAAATTCTCAACTATGAACATAAAACCCCCAAAAGCATAATCTAAGGATTAAAATCAATGAAAAGAGTTAAAGATTACCTTAAAGATGTTAATGGAATATAAAACAGTTGAATCCATTTGGGTTTTGATGTAGAAACATAAAAATAGGGGTTTGGGAGAAGATGGGACAAGTTTAAAACAAATGTCCCACGAAAAGCCCTTTAAAAAGTTGATTTGGAAATTTTCGTGGGAAGTTGGGAATTTTCGCAAGTAACTCGTTGATAAGCCCTACTTGCGAAACACTCATGAAACTCTTTGTCCAAAGTTGAAAAACTTTAGAATTGGACCATTTAAACTCGCAACAGAGCTTACTCATGAAATATGTCACGAAAACACCCAGAAAACATGTTTTTTCACACAAAATCAACTTAAAAAACTTTGAAAAACATGGGTGCTACAAATCACTTCCAACAACAAATAAAAAGAACAAAAAACTTTTTGATTAGATTCACATATAGTTGAGCATTCACACATCACATTTGAACATGTACAAACACACAAACGAAATAGGCATTCATTGAACATTAAACTTGTGTGTTGTATGTGTGAAACAAGTATGAACTAGTCCATAGTCTAGTATGAAGTTTCAATGATTAATTCAATCAAGTTATACACAACCAGTACGAAATCAAGTGGCTTATCTCACTTGTAGAAATGAACATATATGACCCCTCACCAATGTGTTTACAAATGATTGAAAGCTTTTCATGTGGCTTCCATTTTTCATACTTGTGATCAAATACAACTCAAATTTTTGAAGAGTTATGCCATTAACATTTTGATATAACATTGACAAACATGAGCCTTTGACTTTGGCACCATACAATTTAAACACATGTCACTTTCCCATTTTCCTAGACAATACTAGTTTGTGCGACGGCTTTTTCAGCTCATTATCTCTTTTCAAGATTTAACATTGGTTGAGCTCTTAAGCAAAATAAAAATGTGAGGAAATATATAGGCACAAGTCTACGCATGTATCAAGATCAAACAAGACTTTTAACTAATCATTCATAACAAGCTTGAAGATCTATTTACAACAATCAAAACATAGATTTCTAGATGTAGATGTTGCTCACACTTAGAAAATGTGCATACATAACAAGCTAAGCTCGTAAATGTATTACGACATTAGTACGGAGGTACTAAGCTAAACTCACATGTGAAATGTGCTCAAACATATACAATCAAAAGTAAGATCAAATGCAAAAACAAAGACAATGCATATAAAGAGATGCATGATGCACAGATGCATGACAATGAATCATCTAATGCATAAAGGGTCCTACAAAGATCGAAAGAATTAGATTAAGGACCAAAAGAGAATAAGCTCAACCATAGGAACCCTTCTTCATCCAAACGGAATGATTGTTTGTAATGTGTGTCTCGTGAGAAATGAAATAAGGGTTGGAGGAATGAGAACTGGAGATGCACATAGACAAGGAGGTTAGAACATCAAAAACTTTCTTCAACAACTTACCATTTTCCCCCAAATCTAGTTTAGCTTACAAAGCACAACTTCCAAGAAGCTCAAATTTCTCTTTTCTTTTGATTTTTTTAAGAGCTTGAAATTTAGAGCAATGAGGTCTAAGATGACCAAAGGCACCATAATGGTGACAAACAATGGGTTTAGGTCCACTAGGCTTTTTAGAGAGGGATCTAGCAACATGGTTTTGTTCTCTCTTCAACATGGAGCATTGAGGTCTTATATGACCGATCACACCGCAATGGTGACTAGTGGGAACAAACTTAGATCCATTCAAATTCCTTGGACGAGACCTAAACGAAGGCTTAGTCTTAAGAGCCTTTCTCTCCACTTTTTTGGTTTCTTTTGTGTGGAGGAATGTACACCGATTTGTCTTTAGAGGTAGAGCTCACAATAGGAACAAAATCGGGTACCATAACATGATTGCAACAAATATTTTCTTCCTTTTTAGCAATAGGTCCAGCAATCAAACACTTGGCATGCATCTTAAGAGATTTATTTTCACATTTAAGATCATCAACAAGTTTATTAGACAAAACAAGTTTAGCATCCAAGTCCACATTCAAACATTGAAACTCCTTTATTTTTTCAAGAGACTGTTTAACATGTTTCTTATACTTTTCAACCAATTTGTTGGATGCATTGAGATTAACAATCAAATTATCATTTTCACAAATAAACTTGCTTAAATTTTCATGAAACTTCTTAACCTTTTTCTTCAAGAGTTTGACATTTGGAATATTAACAACACCCATAGATTCATGTAACATGTCATCATAATCATGAGAGTTAACACTCATAGAGGCATTTTCACAAACACATGGCATGTTATACTCAACAACATACATAGAAGCATACAAAACACTATCCATGGCAATATACACAAGGGGTCAAGGATCACACTTAGGTAATGAAACCAAAACAAGTGTATCCGCTCTGATACCAATTGAAAGCTTGGATTTGTGCTAAAACACAAGAGCTTGTTCAGACCCCCAATTGAAAATTACGGCTAGTTTGCTTTTACTCTTACAAAATCAAAGTGCGGAACAAGAGTAAATGTACGCAATGAACTGATACTACTCTAGTTTATACACAAAAACAATAAAAGTAAAGCACAAGAGTAAGGGAAGATAGATGCAAACACAAGATAACACCAAGACGTGTTATCAAAGAGGAAACCGAAGAACTCAGTGAAAAATCTCTCCGCAACCTTCCAAGTCAAAATCAATCAACTAGAGAATAAGGCTATAGTACACGAATAACAAAAGACCCTCCAAGCCTAGTCTACCCAATGTACTTGAGCCCTCCAAGCTCCTGCTACCAACAGACTTTTTAGAGTCATGTCTTTTCTAGCTTTCAAGATCCCGCAATACGCTCGATTGCATTCGCCAACCCTCATCGACTTCTGTTGGCAAATCCCCAAAGCTTCCCAAGCTCCAAAACGCTATCTACACTCTGAATAGGTGTGGGTTGTATTTGAGTACAAATCTCCTCTCAAGGTATGATAATGGGAGATGAAAGGAGAAGAGGCTACAATGATTTCTAACTAAAGATAAGTAGCTTTGTGTCTCTAAAAGATGGGTGTGTTGTGTTGTAGAAAACCTATCTACAGTTTTTCTTTCTAAATGTTCTCTTATACATTTATCGGTAATAAAGGTATATGATAGGTCAAGAATGTATTGACCCATTGTGATGAATTAATTTATTAATTAGCCAAGTTTATTAATTAATCAAATTAACATGCAATATACATGGTAGCACAAACAAATTACCAACTAAATAAAATGCAGCGGAAAATATAGTTGACAAGGTGATTTATTTTCGAATAGGAAAAACCTTCAAGGCAAAAATCCCACCAGGAGATTTTAAGGTCACCACTCTCAAGAATTCACTACTATCACAACAAGTGGTTACAAGTAAAGGAATCCCAGTACCTTATACCAACCTACAATTGAACCCTTACCCCAATACCCAATTGGACTTGTTCTGTAGTGACAATCTCTCCTTTTAATGTACGTCATTACTTGACTAACTAATAGATGCGCGGATCCCAATATGCGACTTTATCACCAACTTAAGAAGGATGTTGACTGCAAAGTTCTTCAGTTTATCACACGATGAAGATCACGAAGTTGCTTGGTCACAAAACCCTATGATGTACAAACACAGCAACTTCTTCAAAAAGAACTAGCGCAAACTAGGTTTCCGATCACAATTTGCATGAACAACTCTTTTCTTCACACATGCAACTCTGCTCACTATGACGGCCCATAAAATAATCCTTATATATGTTTAGGGTTATGAGAAAAGAAAGCTTAAACACATATTCACAGATTATAATGAATTAGAACTGAAAATTTGATTTTCATAATTCTCGATAGATACCCTATCTGTCGAGCAGCTGTCGAGCTTCGGGCTAGAACAGCTTTTTAAATCTCAATAGATACTAGCTGTCAAGATTAAAAATCCAACACTTCATCACTTGATTCTTGGACAGACTTGCATGGTTTTAACACTTGAACTTGAAACCTTGTTCCTTGAAGCATTAAACACATTCTAGGTTTACCCAATTACAAGTGAAGTGTGCTTTGTTAAAGAATTAGCCAATACATGATGACATATGTTCCTAACATGAATCAAATATGTCCTAACAATCTGCCCCTTTGGCAATCCATGACAAAACCATAACAAACAAATGAAGATATGAGAGAAGTCCTAAATCACTCAACTCGTACTCACTTGTTGAATTCAATAAAACCTATTCTAACACAGACTCTTGAAAAACTTTGCAAGAAGAGAGTTCATGGCAAGGAAGACTTTAATTGTTGGTTAAAATCTGGTTTTGTATCTCATACAAAACACACAGCGGAAGCAACAAACAAGGATCTATTTCATTCATGATTGACAACATGCACTCTGTAAATTTCATAATTTAAGAACAAGATAGCGTACCTTGGTGTGGAGAAATTCAAAACAAAGATTAGAAGCACTTGGGAAAACTTTTAATCTTCACTCCAATTCCACTTTACGCTCAAGATGTGTGGTCTCTCAATCAGTTTCCAAAAGGAGAATAAAAGTGTGTCTCACACTTTTTTTTTTTCTACAATAAATCGCATTAAAAAATTCTGTATGTTTCTCCCTTTATAACTAACTGATTATTTAATTAGGCTGGCCTATTAGGCCTTTCCAATTGGGCTTTAATGTGTGGCTTGGAATGGGACCAAAAGGGACCAATAAGACACTAGCTCCAATGGGCCTTGGGCTTTTCCGTCAACTCTTGACAAGTTTAAAGTTACCATTAATTATATTTAATACCATTATATAAATATAATTGCACTCTAGGCCTTATTAATAAATTATATCCCAAGACTTTATTTTACACGTAACCCTTTCATAAAATATTCATAATAATACAAAGTCATAAATGTAGACTGCCACTTTGTAAATTACTACATCTTATCCTTGAGTACCCGGTTTAATCCTTTAAAGTTATTCATCACATATTTATGAAATCCAATTTCATAAATATATACTTTAGTAATTTCTTACCAAAGTGGTTAGGCCTAACTCTCTGAATAACTGAACCCATTAAACTTATCTCAAGGGAATATTTTATATCTCCATCAAGAGACTATGAATTCCATCTTGAGAATATATGTTCCATCAACACTAAATGTGGTTGCCCAACATACTGAGATTTTGACTGTTACTTTAGATCTCACTCCTGATATATCAAAGCAACCTACACCTCATGATCAAGTCCATTATTCTCTCAGGATTAAGAATTCATGCAAATAGAAGTCGTGAGATTTATTATTCATTTGACAGTCGTTAGGAGAATAACAATCTCACAGCGGTCCAGTTCAATATGTCTTAACTCTTAAAACATATCAACATATCAACTAGAAGTCACCACTTCCATGATCAAGACAAATCGTCTTAGTTGATACGTTATAGTCTTCGCAGATGAAATGCCCAATTTCATCACCGACTACGAACTATAAATTTTGAGTTTACAAAGAACTTGTGATTTATATCTTCTGTGACTTTTCACATAAATCACATACTATGCATCTCATGGACTATATGATAATGTCCAAATATTCATGTTACCATTATTTTAGATAAAAACAACTTTATTAAACACAACATTAAGTCATACATAATGTCATACATAGCATCATACAATAGGATTTAAAGGCACATATCCTAACATTAATAACCTATATTTCTGAAACACTTTAAACAAAACTCATCAAGGAATCTTAGTGTGAAACAGAAACAAAATATTGCATACAAATATAAAAGAAGCATGTGCATAAAGAGAGAAAAGAAACAACACATGAAGAGATAGGTGAAAGAACTGTAATAACAACCTCATCATATATATACCATTAGAAAGTACAAGGTTTGCTATCA
Source organism: Castanopsis chinensis (assembly GCA_032878915.1). Taxonomy (NCBI): domain Eukaryota; kingdom Viridiplantae; phylum Streptophyta; class Magnoliopsida; order Fagales; family Fagaceae; genus Castanopsis; species Castanopsis chinensis. The sequence goes on along the minus strand of JAVQMG010000130.1, from coordinate 1,794,459 downwards.
CAAAGTTGTCACAAGACCAAAGGTACATGAACTATGTATCTAAAAGATAATGAAAAGAAAAGATACATAAGTCCTCACTACATCCCTCAACATATAGACACCCCCTAACAAAATTCTCCTATATACTAACCCTCCCCCTAAATACATGACTACTATTTTACCCAAAATTACTCCCCCTTTTTGTGACAAATGATAAAGAGCAAGTAACTCACGCAATCATCTCATCATTGCTGAAGAAGCTAGCACCATCAGCCTCATTACCACCATCATTAGAGCCACCATCGTTGTCCTCTTCCTTAGAAGTCTCTAGAGAAGGAGTTGGAGACTCAATGAAGCCACCAAGGCGAGCCTGTCATCATGCAATACGATTGACATGGGTGTCCACCTGACACAGCTTATCGCTAAGAGTGTTGAGGCAAGCATCCATACGTTAAAGCTGCGCCATGATCGCATCAAGAGTCACACTGCCTATAGAAGAAGGAGTGGATGTGGATGGAGTTGGAGTAGCTGGAGGTGTCATCGTCTCAGTCCGTGGCTGCTTCAGTCAAAGCTGAGCCTCACTCCGTCTGACAGTTGTCGCATCGATGGCATACATGACAGAGAAATGATCGGAAGAGGGAAAAGAGACAGAAAAATGTCAAAGAATCCTCATAATAGCTAAAGGAAAGATGATCTTATCATGGGTCGCTGTATCACTATAGACATTTTTGAGGGAGAGGAAGAAGTGAGAAGGGAAGTCAATAACAAATGCTCCAAAAGGGATAACAAAAATCGAGCACAAGGCTCTGTGATAGAGTTATAGTGTGACAGAGGATGTAGAAGAAAATTTATCACCATATTAAGGAATCCTGGATCTTTTGCAAAGCCCAAGCAACGGGTGTTCTAACTATCACCCCAAGAGGAAGAAGTTTCACAGAAGCGAGATATAAGCTCGTCTTTAGACACAGTCTCAAGATGCTTACAACCGGGGTAGTCAAGATGTGTCACCCTCAGGACATAAAGCACCTCAGATACAATATCTGGAGTGACCACAATGCGCGTACCTCAAATGCGAGTAGAAAAGTGAGGTATTAAATAATCAAAACTGTGCATATTAGAGTAAAACTCTTATATGATCACAGAAAGGCACGTGATCGGGACACCACACAGTGACTCGAACGCCACATAATGACTCCTAGCCCCTATTGTGGATGACAGTGGGTAGGTTAGTATCAGAGAAGTCCGATAGAATGACTTAGCATTCCAAATGATTACCTTGTCGGGAAAAGTTCTCCAAGAAGTCCTTGTGGGCTTTCTCATCATAGAACCGAATATGAGAAGGGGTAGGATCAGAGGAAGATGCCCTGGAATGAAGAGGGTTCTAAGACGGAGTGGATTTCAATTTAGGTTCCATCATGAAAACTGAAATGAAGGTACGTATGCATGAAAAATGCATGAACATGTGACATGCAAACTCAAAAGCATCATGGGCTTAGCCCAATCCAAACCTACTAGCACACATGGTTGCAACAAAATAACCATATATCTAAAATGCATGAAACACTATTATAGTGCAAATGTGATGCAATGCATAATCATTTAGGATCAAATATATAAAACCCATCCCAAAATTTCACAAAAACTCCAAAATTTTTGAAAAACCCTAAAGTTTATCAAAGAATCCCAAAAGTTAGGTTAGAAACATGAAATGCATGAGAAAGTGAAAGAAATAAGATCTTACCAGAAGAAGAAAGATTAATCTAGGCCGAAAAACCCTTAGGAATGGAGTTAGAGCAAGAGAGAGGTGTTTGGGAAGGTGAGAAGACGTTTTCTATTGGGAGAGATCGAGGACAAATGAAGAAAACATCGCGTAGACCATATTTATAGGAACACTAGTTTCTCGATGGATCAAGAGGTATCGAGATTTGTCGAGAATTAAAACGCGAGAAATAGCTATCGAGCAGCTATTGAGGATTTATCGAAAGGTGTCCACAGCAGAATGGGCTCGATGGATCAAGAAGCTATCGAGGAGACAAAAAAAATTTCAAGGATTTATATCCAAAACACGCGTGCGCGCACACACACACACACACTAAACAAGTCTAACCAATTTTATATTTCAAAAACAAGTTAAGACAGTTTAGTGAGCATACATTAACACATGTATTCCTTGTGATGGCCAAATCACATTGTATCTACACATGTATCAAAAGTAGCAAAGAATATTGCATGTTATATGTGAAACAAATTGCAAGATTGCATAAGTGTCTACATGTCATGATGATTTGAGATATGAGTAAATCAATTTAACTCACACACGATCATAACTGCTTGATAGGGGACTATCACCATCGAGGTACATCCTATAACTCCCATATCTCCTAGAATACATGCTTGCAATCATATTTTAAAGCATTTTGATTCTTTTTGCTTTAATTTTTCTTTGCATATTTTCTTTTAAGCATATCATGCATGGACATATAAGAGAGAGAAAAGAAATACTCAATTATGTTAAGTTTTTGACATTGCACTTTTGCTATGTTAAAGCATACTGATATCATTTCATGATTGGCAGGCAACAGTGGTGAGATGGTTATTTATTCCTTTCTCTTAGGATTTTTTAGTCATTCCCATCAAAAAGAGTGATACGAGTGTTAAGTACAAGAGATAACTTAATCTTACTCATCACAAACACGAGCCACAAAGCATATTTGCTTAATTGTGCATTGAGATGTTCGTCTAAGTTACAAGTAATACAAAGTTTAGAAAACTTTGTTTCATTGGCCATTCATGGTACACAAGTAGCAATGTACACAAACACACACTGTTTGCTATTAAGAGGTTTGGTGAACAAATCAGCCTTCTGATCATCAGTGTGAAGGAACTCAAGAGTTAGGGTACCATCTTCAACAAGCTCATGATTGAAGTCATGTCAAATCTCTGTGTTTAGTTTGAGAATGTTGAATTGGATTCTTAGGGATATTGATGGCACTGGTATTGTAACAATAGATAGTGAGGTGTTCTTGACGAATACCATAGTCAAGGAGGAGTTTTTGCATCTACAGAAGTTAGGTATAACAGCTACCGGCAGTGATGTATTCAGCCTCAACAGTAGATAATGAGATAAAATTCTACTTTTGGTCATCTAGGAGACAAGATTATTACCGATATAAAAACAACCCCCCGAATTACTCTTTCTATCATCAGCATTTCCAGCCTAATCAGCATCCGAATACCCAACTAAGACATCATTTGTGTCCTTGCTGTACCACACACCAAAGTTGATAGTGGTTTTGACATACTTTATGATTCTCTTTAAAGCATTCATATGGGACTCTTTGGGATTAGCTTGATATCTAGCACACACTCCCATACTGTAAATAATGTCAAGTCCACTAACAGTAAGGTAAAGAAGACTACCTATCATGCTTCTATAGAGAGACAGATCAACACTTTTTCCTAAGACATCAACAGTGAGTTTAACATTTATACTCATAGGGGTTCTAATAGAACAAGCAGATTCCAAGCCAAACTTTTTCACAAGATTTAGATTGAGATATGAATATACCTGTCTCTTGCTAATGGATCTGCAATCCAATGAAGTGATTTAACTCTCCAATCCTGCTCATCTCGAACTTAGCTTGCATGAGTTTGGAGAAACCATGAGCAAGTTCATCCTTTGTTGACCCAAAGATGATATTATCAACATAGACTTGAGCAACTTTCAACTCGCCGTCTTCCCTTTTGAAGTGATAAGCCAAAAAAAGTATTGACCTCTTGTGATGAATTAATTGATTAATTAGTCAAGTTTATTAATTAATCAATTTCACATAAAAAAAATGTGTGGTAGCACAAATAAATCACCAATAAACTAAAGTACAGTAGAAAATAAATTGACACGGTGATTTGTTTACGAATGGGGAAAACCAACACGGCAAAAATTCCACCGAGTGATTTTAAGGTCACCACTCTTGAGAATCCACTATTATCAAAACAAGCAGTTACAAGTAAAGGAATCTCAGTACCTTATACCAACCTACAGTTGAACTACTACCCCAATATCCAATTGGACTTGTTCTGTATGTTGGAAAAATAAATGTTTGTATCGCATACAAAACATACGTAGCTGAAAATTAATGGATTTACTTCATTCGCAATTAATAACATGTACTATGTAAATTTCAGAATTTGAGAACAAGAAAGCGTACCTTGGAGCAGCAAAATTCAAAATAAAAATTAGAAGTACTTGGAAACACTTTTAATCTTCACTCCAATTCCACTTAATGCCCAAGAAGTGTGGTCTCTCCATCAGTTTTCAAGGAGAGAATAAGAGAGCGTCTAACACTCATATACAAACCATTTCTTTCCATGTATGATCTTAATGAAAACATTTTTATGAAAAGGACTTATGAAATTCTGTTTGTTTCTCTCATTATATATAACTGATTATCTAATTGGACTAGCCTTTTGGGTTATTCCAATTGGGCTTTAGTATGCGGCTTAAAATGGGACTAAATTGGAACAAATAAGACTCTAGCTCCAATGGGCCTTGGGCTTTTCTGTCAACTTTTGGCAAGTCCAAAGTTACCATTAATTATATTCAATACCACTATATGAATAAAATTGCACTCAAGGCCTTATTAATAAATTATATCCCAAGACTTTGTTTTACATGCAACCCTTTCATTAAAATATTCATAGTAATACAAAGTCATGAATATAGACTACCACTTTGAAGATTACTACATCTTAATCCTTGAGTACCCGATTTAATCATTTATGTTATTCATCATATATTTATGAAATCCAATTTCATAAATATATACTTTAGTAACTCCTTACTAAAGTGGTAAGACCCAACTCTCTGAATAACCAAACCCATTAAACTTATCTCAAGGGAATATTTTATATCTCCATTAAGAGATTATGAATTCCATCTTAAGAATATATCTTCCATCAACACTAAATGTAGTTGCCCAACATGCTAAGGTTTTGACCGTGACTAATAGATCTCACTCTTGATATATCAAAGTAACCTACATCTCATGATCAGGTCCATTATTCTCTCAGGATTTAGAGTTAATGTAAATAGAAGTTATGAGATTTATTATTCATTTGATAGTCATTAGGAGAATAATAAACCTCATAGCGGTCTAATTCAGTATGTCTTAACTCTTAAATTATATCAACATACCAACTAGAAGTCTCCACTTGCATGATCAAGATAAATCATCTTAGTTGATATATTATTATTTTCACAGATGAAATGCGCAATTTCATCACCGACTACGAACTTAATTTACAAATAACTTGTGATATATATCTTCTCTGACTTTTTACATAAATCACATACTGTGCATCTCATGGACTAAGATAATGTCTCATTAGGTCATTTATAGATAGTCTCATATAATTAAACAATTTAATTATATATGACATGCCAATAAATTGGATTTTAGGTCATAAACCCCAACAATCTCCTACTTGCCCTCAAAGACAATTTACCATATATCCAACACTTATCTCCCTTTAGAGTAATTCATAGTCACTCTAACGCAATGTTTGGAAATAAGTTTTAGCTAGATTTATTGCATAAATTATCTTTTCTACTACTAGTCAAGTACTCATATGTCTCTAATGAGATAATATTTACAATTAATGTGTATCTTCACCACTTTGGATGAACACATATTTTGAAGTCCAATTTCATGAATCACAAACATACTACAAGTCAGTATTTATACATCCAATAACCATCAAAACCTCACTTTGGTGGATAAGCACATAATCCCCCATTCTCCTAAGATATTTGAGTATATGTTTTACTCCCACTAAATCAAGTGATCTTTGATTCAAATGATATTTACTCCCACTAGTATTTAGCATAGCATAAAGACTTCCTATCGATTTGATATAAGGAATCGTCTTAATATGCTTATCCTTTTATATGTCTTAGGACCATAGTCCTTTATAAAGGAACTCCAAACTTAAAAGGAAATAATCATTTCTTGAAGTATTACATGCTATATTTGGCTAGAATCTAATCTATTTAAGCAGTTTGAGATAGACCAAACATCCTAATTTTTGAGTTTAAACAAAGTTAAATTCTTAGGATAACTAGTCTTTCCCAAGTACTTTATATCAATCTGGATTAGACAACAAAAACTCTATTGATGACAATAACTCTACATCATTCTAAATGATAAGAATGTCATCGACATACATTAAGAAATTTATTATTCTATATAGCTTTTACACACATAAGGCTTTTTAATACTTGATCAAAATCAAAAAATTTGATTTCTTGATCAAAGATGATATTTTATGATTTAGATGCTTGCTTTAATCCTTAAATGGAATTTAAGCAACTTGCATTTTAAACACTACTGTTTCCTTTTGCTATGTACAAGTCTAGTTGCATCATATAGATGTCTTCCTCATATAGATGTCATCCAAATGAAATATAATGGATAAGAGAATTTAGATAGAGTCAAACTTGACTATTGGTGAAAAAATCTTTTCATAGTCGAACCATTTCTTTCTTAATAAATCTTTTCGCCACTAGTATTAACTTTGAAGGTTAGCACCTTCAAATCTATCAATCTCATTTTTCTTGTAGACCTATTTGAGGACAATAGGCTTAATGCCACTAGGCGCCTCTACAAGTCCTAGACTTTAAATAGAATCTAATTCTATTTACATAACCTTGATCCAGTAATCCATATCTATATCATCTATTGCCTATACGTAGGACCGAAGATCAAATTCATATCCTCGTGGAATGACTTCAAAAGTTTATTCCAAAAGTATGAATTTATTTGGTAATTAATAATCCTCCCACTATGATATTATACCGGTGTATTAGCTATATATATAGAATAATGTATTGTGGTGTATCTAATACAACCATCTCATTTCTAAATGTATTTTATAGTTGTCTTTCAACAAATTCTTTCATTTATCTTCTAGAACAATTCTATGTTTAGCTTTAAGATTATTCACATAGTCATCATAAAAAACTTTGTATTTGTACTTTACAAATATCTTGTCTTCTTATAACTACCAAAACAATCTTCTGCAATTCCTTTTGGATACCCATCATAAACACACAATTTTCTACCTTTTGATTTCAATTTGTTAGACTTCCTTTCTAGCACAAGTGTTGGACATCTCCAAAAGTGGAAATATCATATACTAGGTTTTCACCCAATGCACAATTAGACAAATGTCATAGGAACAAACTTTTGAAATCAACTCCAGAAAATGTATAGTAATTATTTGAGCATATCTTCAAAAGAAATGAGCAAATAGAAATACTTATCATGTATGCTATAACTTAAAAAAGTCATTGATACTATATTCCCTTACAATAAAGGAGCCCTATATTCATAGATTGAGAATTTAACAAAACAATGGTTCTAAAAGCCCATCTTTCATCAATCTTGAATACCATTTAAATTAATAAGATCTAAATAATTGCCAAAACATACAATACCAAATGATGGAAACTTTATCTTTAAAAAGTAAAACATGTAAATTTCCATCTAGAAAATAATCATGGACAATGCTTAGCTTTACCAAAATGGAAACACTTTCCTTTGGTCATACTTTTGAGTCTAATTCCCTTTTCGAAACTACTAGGGCAACTAGCTTGCCCAACTATTTGGTATTTTAATTCCTCTTCTTACCACCTTTTCCGTTTGGTCTAGGCTAAGAAATTGAATTAAATCATATTGATCCTAGCCTTAGCTTTTAGGATGTCTTCCGTTGCGTAGAACTCACTCATCAATTCAGATAACATAAAAAGAATTTATTTTCAAAACAATCTAAATTGATCAAATGATTCTAACAAGGACTTGCGGATCATCCATATGATATTAACATTTAATCTCTACATACAAGAATTTCAATTCATTTAAAAATAAAATATTTTCATTAAATGACATAGAATTGGAACTCCTTAAGCTTTTCCTGGCACTCAATATGACTTATATTGAATATCGTCTAGTAGCACGATATTACATACTAAACATCTCATTTAGACTTAATACAAAGTCTAAGCCTAGTACTAACTCTTGCACCTTATGCTGCAACACAATTGAGATAGACTCCAATGCAACATTTCAACATTTCAATGGAGACTATGATTATATCATAAGTTATCTTCCATCAATGCATCATGTATAGGAAATTATGACAATGCTGAATCATAATATATTTATGTACTTCAACTCCTTTAAGCACCGTGTCCAAAATTATTTCTTAATTAATGTGATTCAATTAAAATAGTAGCTAGAGAAAAAAATTATGACAACTTTATTTTGAGACTATAAACGTAATTACAAGGACATTATATTTTGCATCCATAGCCATATAGTACGAAACCTGAAAAATATACTATACTAGGTGCAACGACAACCTAATCCAGTAATTAGTATTCCTCGGAAGTGAGGTCATGCCAATTACTATGATCAAGCGAGAATTATTCCCATTATTAGTGCTATCATGGTAACTCTTACTAAATAAAAATAATTTGCCACTTTTCCTTTAGCCTCTAAGTAATAATGACATAGCTCTGAAGGGAGGTTAACATTACACTTAGTTTAGTTTACACCATTGCCTAGAATCTATTTGAGTCACCAAGTAACTCCACAGAAGCGTGATCGTTCTCAATGTAAAAGCACACTTCATCTATCATTAAGAAGTTTAATCAGTAGTATCATGAATTAAACACCCTCCAAAGGGAGCAAGGCATATACGCCAAGGCGAGGTGCCTAATCACATTACTATAAACCGGCAATGGAGGCCATGAGAATCAACCCTTGAATCTCTCTCTCACTAGAAATTTTAAAACAAGTGGATTGTCATGAAATCCTTGTGATCTAATCACAATTTTAACCCTACACATCAAATGTGTTTAATTGTTTAAATCCAATGTGATGTAACTAAGTCACGTCATAATAGCGTAACGAACATTTACGCAATCACAAAGAAGTTTAATCATGTAATCCGTGAAGTAAATACCCTCTGCTTGGAATGCAAGACTCAAAGTCAACACAAGATATCTATTCTCATTACAATAAACTTAACAAAAGGGTTATTTCAGCACTCCCACTCGTTATTTGGGTTTTTCTTAAATAATTGTGATCCCATCACAACTAATAACCTTGCACCTGTTGAAGACTCTAATCTCATTAGAATCACTAACTAAAATGGAAGTCCTAAACTATTTAGGATTCCTTAAATACTAATGAATCAAAAATTAGTTATATAGAACTTTATCCTTAATTAACTAGATAAAGTATTCTAATCTCATTAGAAACTATATAACTTTAATTAGAATTTTAATCTCATTAAAAACCTCTAATTAAAATAAATTAAGAACTTTCAATCATACAACGATTCCAATCTCATTAGAATGTTTACAAAAAAGACAGGTCCCAAACTATTTAGGACAAAGAATTCCATTTAACTAACACCATTGATCTCAATAGGTCTTTTAGTTAGAAACATGTGTAATCTAATCACACATAGCCTTGCACTTTATACATTTGAAAACACTTAGAAAAATTTCAAAATTCTCTTCAATGGCATTTTCGCGAGAATCTCGCGAATAAACTCTTCCCGCAAAAATGAATTAAAGGAAATAGTGAAACACAAAATTCTGACAGAAACTTTCACGAATTGTCTTGCGACTGTTTCGCGAATAAAGCTTACCTATGAAAATATTTGCGAAAACACAAAATTCAGATAGAACCTTTCGTGACTGTCTTGCGACTATTTTGCGAGTAAAGCTTACCCGCGAAAAATGTTGTGCTTCATAGACGTTTTTTGCGAGTAACTTTGCAAGATGATAACTCGTGAAAAACCCGTGTTTTCAGTTTCTAAAAAGCAGATGCAGACAATTTTCAACGGTTTTTCATGAACAAACAACCATCATATGAACATGACAATCAAAGATTGATATCAAAACTGAATTTCATTGATGCTATAGCCTTAAAGTTCAATTTAACATACTTAAATTCAAATTTAAACAATATCATAACATCAATATCAGTTTTTATCAAACCATAGTTTCAACAAACATGCAGAAAATTAAATACATATATAATCTTCTAATATCATGAAACTATTATCTCTAATTCCAAAACTCACAAAACATGTTATACAGATTCAAAATTGAAGACCGCTCTGATACCATTTGTTGGAAAAATATATGTTTCTATCACATACAAAACATACGCAGCGGAAAATTAACAGATCTACATCATTCGCAATTGATAACATATACTATGTAAGTTTCAAAATTTGAGAACAAGAAAGCGTACCTTGCAGCGGTAAAATTCAAAACAAAAATTAGAAGTACTTGGGAACACTTTTAATCTTTACTTCAATTCCACTTAATGCCTAAGAAGTGTGGTCTCTCAATCAGTTTCCAAGGAGTGAATAAGAGAGTGTCTAACTCTCACATACAAACCATTTCATTCCATGTATGATCTTAATGAAAACATTTTATGAAAAAGACTTATGAAATTCTGTATGTTTCTCTCCTTATATATAACTAATTATGCAATTGGGCTAGTCTTTTGGGCCATCCCAATTGGGCTCTAGTATGTGGCTTGAAGTGGGACCAAAAGGGAACAAATAAGACTCTAGCTCCAATGGGCCTTGGGCTTTTCTGTCAACTCTTCACAAGTCCAAAGTTACCATTAATTATATTCAATACCACTATATGAATATAATTGCACTTTAGGCCTTATTAATAAATTATATCCCAAGACTTTATTATACATGCAACCCCTTCATATTTATAGTAATACAAAGTCATGAATATAGACTGCCACTTTGAAGATTACTACATCTTAATCCTTGAATACCCGATTTAATCCTTTATGTTATTCGTCATATATTTATGAAATTTAATTTCATAAAAAGATATACTTTACTAACTCCTTACTAAAGTGGTTGGGCTTAACTCTCTGAATAACCAAACCCATTAAACTTATCTCAAGAGAATATTTTATATCTCCGTTAAGAGATTATGAATTCCATCTTGAGAATATATATTCCATCAACACTAAATGCAGCTGCTTAACATATTGAGGTTTTAATCGTGACTAATAGATCTCACTCCTGATATATATCAAAGCAACTTACATCTCATGATCAGGTCCATTATTCTCTCAGGATTTATAGTTGATGTAAATAGAAGTTGTGAGATTTATTATTCATTCGATAGTCGTTAGGAGTATAATAAACCTCACAATTATCCAGTTCAATATGTCTTAACTTTTAAAACATATCAACATACCAACTAGAAGTCTCCACTTCCATGATCAAGACAAATCATCTTAGTTGATATGTTATAGTTTTCACAGATGAAATGTCCAATTTCATCACCGACTACGAACTAAAATTCTGAGTTTACAAAAAACTTGTGATATATATCTTCTTTGACTTTTCACATAAATCACACACTATGTATTTCATGGACTAAGATAATGTCTCATTCGTTCATTTATAGATTGTCTCATATAATTAAATAATTTAATCATTTATGACATGCAAATAAATTGGATTTTAGGGCATAAACCCTAACACTGTAGTGACAATCTCTCCTTGTATTACACAGCTCCTAGTACGTGACTAACCAATTGCGCAGGTCCTAGTACACGACTTCAATCACCAACCAGAGAAAGAATGTTAGCTGTAAAGTTCTTTTGTTCTTCAACATATGAAGATCTCGAAGTTGCGTGGTCACAAAACCCTACAGTGTACAAACACAACAGCTTCTCAATAACTAGGGCAAACTAGGTTTTCGGTCACACTTGATGAATTATGCTCTTATGAAATTGTGTTCTTGGCTATGTAACCTGAAACGACCCTTAAAATAATCCTTATATATGTTTAAGATTGTGAGAAAAGAAAGCCCAAACACATACTCACAGATTGGATGAAAAACAGACGTGAAAATATGAGTTTCATATATCTCGACAGATACCCTATCTGTCAAGCTGCTATCGAGCCACGAGCTGGAACAGCTCTTCAAGGCTCGATGGATGCTAGTTGTTGAGCTTTATTGAATGGCATTTTTCACACTTGAATCTTGGATAGGCTTGCATGGCTTCAATACTTGGACTTGAACTCTTGTTCCTTGAAGTATTAAACACATCCTAGATCTACCCAATTACAAGTGCATTTTGTCAAAAGATTAGTCAATTACATAAAATCGTGACATATGTTCCTAACATGTGAAACACATATGTTCTAAAAATCTCCCCTTTTGGAAATCCGTGACAAAATCACAACAAAAAAATAATGTATGAGAGAAGTCATAAATCACTCAACTCATACTCACTTGTTGAGTACAGTAAAATCTATCCTAACACAAACACTTGAAAAACTTTGCAAAAAGAGAGTTCATGGCAAGGAAGACTTTGACAACCTATATTTTTGAAACACTTAAACAAAACTCATCAAGGCATCTTAGTGTGAAATAGAAATAATAGATTGCATACAAGATATATGAAGCATGTGCATAAAGAGAGAAAAGAAACAACACATGTAAGGGTAGGTGGAAAACATACATCAACATATAAAGAATATAAGTACAATGTATGTCAAAAATGGTCACAAGACCCATGTATGAGAGATAATGTATTTAAATTAGAAAGAAAAGAAAAGATACAAGTATCCTCACTACAACCCTTAATATCAACACTCCCCCTAACAAAAATCTACTATACGAACTCTCCCCTTAATTATGACTACTCTCATAACCAAAACTACTCCCCATTTTTGTCATAAGTGACAAAGGGTAAGAGTGTCAACTAGACATCTTGTCAGCACTAGAAGAGTTAGCATCATCCTCATTAGCATCAGAGGCATTACCATTACCATCACCATCACCATCACTATCACCATCACCATCATCGTCCTTATCCTCAGAAGCCACTAGAGTAGGTGGAGGAGAAGTAACAAAGCCACCCATGACCTCCTGGCATCATACAATGTGTCCAACACGGGTGTTCACCAAACACAACTCATCACTGAAAGTGTCGAGGTGAGTATCCATGTGCTGAAGCTATGCCACATTGTCCTCGAAAGTCACACCGCTCGTAGAAGAAGAGTGAGTGGATATGGATGGAGCTGAAGGAGTTGGAGGAGCTATTGACCTGGACTGTCTCAACCGAAACTGTGTCTCGTTCCGTTTAATGGTAGTGGCATCTATAGCACCTAAGTAGAAAAATGGTCAGACATGGGAAAGGGAACAGAAAAATGGCGTAAAATCCTTATGATAGCCGAAGGGAAGATGAGCTTATCATGAGTCGCCGAATCCCTATACACATCTATGATAGAAAGAATGAAATGAAAGGGAAAATCTATACTAAGATGCTAAAGAAGGGAAGAGTTATAATGAGATAAGAGATGTAAAACAAAAGTCATAACCATGTTAAGAAAACGCGGACCTTGAGTAAAAGTCGAACAGTAAGTGAAGTAACACTCACCCTAATCAAAAAGGTGCTCGTAGAAAGTAGACATAAGCTCATCTTTAGACACGGTTTTAAGATGCTCACAACCAAGGTAGTTAAGATGTGCTACTTGTAAGGATTAGTGCTTTTAAATCCTATTATATGATGTTATGTATGATATTAAGTATGACATTATGTATAACATTATGTATGACTTAATATTGTGATTAATAAAGTTATTTTATTATTATCTAAAAATAAAGATAACATGAATATTGGGACATCAATTATATAGTCCATGAGATACATAGTATGTGATTTATGTGAAAAGTCACAGAAAATATAAATCACAAGTTCTTTGTAAACTCAGAATTATAGTTCGTAGTCAGTGATGAAATTGGGCATTTTATCTACGAAGACTATAATATATCAACTAAGATAATTTGTCTTGATAATGGAAATGAAGACTTTTAGTTGGTATGTTGATATGTCTTAAGAGTTAAGACATATTGAACTGGGCCATTGTGAGATTTATTATTCTTCTAACGATTGTCATATGAATAACAAACTCAAGACTTTTATTTACATGAATTCTTAATCCTGAGAGGATAATGGACCTGATCATGAAGTGTAGGTTGCTTTGATATATCAGGAGTAAGATCTAAAGTCACGATCAAAACCTCAGTATGTTGGGCAGCCACATTTAGTGTTGATGGAACATATATTCTCAAGATGGAATTCATAATTTCTTAACAGAGATACAAAATATTCCCTTGAGATAAGTTTAATGAGTTTGGTTATTCAGAGTGTTAGGCCTAACCACTTTAGTAAGGAGTTACTAAAGTATATATTTATGGAATTGGATTTCATAAATATATGAAGAATAACTTAAAAGGATTAAACCGGGTACTCAAAGAATTAAGGTGTAGTAATTTACAAAGTGACAGTCTACTTTCATAACTCTGTATTACTACGAATATTTTATGAAGGGGTTGCATGTATAATAAA